>MINK01174967.1:908-17173 GCA_001735545.1 Phormia regina
GGGGTTTCAGATTATTCGGTTTATTTGACAAATAATTATTCGGGGTTTTAAGTTTATCGCTTAATAACTATTAATGCCAAATTATTCGATTAACCGAATTTTTTAAGTAATACATATTGGATATATAAATAGCACTGTTTATAAAATTTAATCTATTAAAATGGTTATTTAGAGACTGTATATACTAATGGGTCTCTCTAATAGATCTATCACCCATTGTTTTAGAAAATTGGACTTCCCTTATTTTCTGTCTCAAATATTTATCTTTTGATAAATATATTGTCATGCTCATAGCCTTATTATCCAAAGGAAATAATATTGTCACAAGTTCAAGGATTTATAAAATTTAAATCTTTTAATGTCGCATTTTGTTAAATAAAATGTCCTAGTAAAAAAATAATATTCATAGAAGTAAGTAAGAATCTTAGCGTGGGATCCAGAAATAGTGCAAAGTCGGATGATTCCAATAACTTTTCCATTTTTGATGCTAATTTAGTGATAAGAAAGTCATGAATAGTGAAATTATGTTTTATTTGCACTTTTATTTAGCACAAGACTTTGAAAGTAAAAATCAATTGTATTTATTTTTGCTGGAAATGAAAATTATCCAATTTAGACATGATGTTGAAATAAATTTGAATTTAAAATAAAAGATATATTAAATTATAACACCAAAAAACTAGATTACGGTTAATCGGTAGTTCAACACAAATTATTCGGTTTATTTGTTATTCGACGTATTTCATCGGTATGTCAAAAACTCCAATAAAAAATCCTTATTATTCTTGCAAGTTCTTACCTTTATGAAAGCCCGGATTCACACACAGCAATTTTTCTTGCCGCAATTCTTACTTTGTAGACGAGAGAGGTAAAGATAATGTAAAAGCTTAGTATTCTCTTCTCCTCTCTCTCCTATAAAATCAGAATTGTGGCAACAAAAATTTTTTGACATACCGATGAAATACGTAATATTTTACTGTCGAAAAATTTTAATACTAAATATTATCTTCTGAAAGTACCTTAAGCAAATAAATTATTAATTGTTAAGCAACTAAAGTCTTATGTGATAGTTAACCATAAACAATTCCCAGTCCCATGTTTAATCAATATTGTGTAAATCTTACCTTCTTTGCAAATTCGTCTTTTATAAAATTTCTTTGCTTTTATATACCAAAGATTTATTAAAACTTAAGTAAAATTAGTTTATTGAAATCAAATCGTTTTGCTTTACTTTGCCATGGCATTTCTTATAAACTTGCGCACGGTCAGGACATTTGTATAAACTCCAGGATAAGATTTGCGCGCACAGCCAATACCCCATGAAACAATACCACAAAATTGTCCATTTATTAAAGCCGGACCTCCGGAATCACCCAAACAAGCGTCTTTGCGTCCCGGTATAGAAGCACAAAACATGGTATTAGACAAACGGCTTTTACCACGATAAAGTTCAGCACATCTGGACCTTGCTATTACTTTCACTTTTACAGTCTGAACTTGATTTGCTACATTGCGAGCATTTTCTCCCTTTAAACCCCAGCCAGATACTTGTACTATGCTACCAGGTTTCCAGCCTTTATTACATAAACCTATAGGCCGTACGCCTCTGCCGGTAACAGCGGAACGTAATTTTAATACTGCCACATCCATGGTCATGGTATTCATGCTAAAACCTTTAGGCACCATAATTTTACTAACTCTAGATCTCACACCAGGCTGTGTCAATTTAGTAGCACCCGCCACTATACTAAGACGTCCAGCACGCATGCCTTTAACACAATGGGCTGCAGTGACCACAAAACGTGATGATACCAGAGTGCCTCCGCAGAAAAATTTTCCATTATCCAAGATTTGCACTAAATAAGGTACCTTATTGATAGTGGTAGGCGTACCACCTACTATGCGTGATTGAATTTGCGGCAAGACCTCGGAAATTTCCAGAAATAACAAATGACAAATTAAAAAGAATTTAAAAATCTTTTTCAACTTTATCATTTTTTACAACTTTTTCAAAAACAACGTTTACTTTTTAGTTGTTGTTAAGAACTGTTAAATTATTTCCAATTTCTATATTCATTTATGCAAAGTTAGAGTTTAATTAAACGAATTCGTGAAGAGGAAACAAAACATTTGTTTCAATATTTATTTAAAAAATTTAATAAAAAAAAATAGTTTTTTTTTTGTGGCTTACGGTAACTCCCTCCCTACTAATATAAAATTCTATTTAAAAACTTCTTCAGTTTTAAGGTTTCACTTTGCAATATTAAACTTAAGTTGATCTTTTAGCAAGAGAAACCTTTTCATCTTGTTTAGTTTATTAAGATTTTATTTAAAATTTTATTGTTATCAAATATTAAATAAAAAACATATGTTTGCTTAGTATTACATTGACGTAATAATTTCTAAATCTTCAGTTATATCTAAATTTTTTTGTCCTTCAGATTTAATATTTTTACTCACTTATAGGGAATTTTCTTTTGTTCGGAAACAGATTTATCAAAAGTTTTGTTCGTCTAATAGTATTTTTTTTTTAAGTTGAAATATATAAAATATTAAATTAAAAATTCAACAAATTCTATTTATATTGAAATTAAAATACAAAAAGTTTACTTTAAATGCCGCTGAGCCAGACAAAACAAAGCAGCTGGTGTTGAGACAACAACATATATTTTGGTAGCCAAATTCATTGAGGGACCGACCACCCGGTGTTATAAAAATTAAAATAAAAAATATTATAGCAAAAACTAAAGTTAACTATTAAAAGCAAACAAAAATTTACTAATTTTATTATAATATAACAATACATTTTTTACTCTTGGTAAATTAATATTTATTAATTGTCATTTTTTTTTCGCTCTTTTACAGATCATCTTGCACTGAGGAAGATATCAAAGAAGCCTTTACCACTAATAATTTCGAAGTAAAAGCTTTTAAATTTTTCCCGTAAGTTTTTTCTTTTTTCCTTTCGAAAATTTAAGTTACTTCTTATTAACCTATTTCTTCTTTATATTTTTTTCTATTCCAATTTATAGTAAGGATCGTAAAATGGCCTTGTTGCAACTGTCCTCTGTTGAAGAAGCCGTTCTGGCTTTAATCAAAATGCACAATCATCAATTGTCAGAATCAAATCATTTACGTGTTAGTTTTTCGAAATCAAATATCTGAACCAATAATAATAATTATTATCATCAATTTCACCACAACTACCACCACCACCACCAACAATACCACTACAACAACCACCAACAACAACTACCACACTATTATTTATATACAACTAAAAATCTTTTATTACCCGCATGAATCTTTTAAATGAGATTTAGGATTTACAAATAATAATTTTAAAATAATATAATAATAATAATTAATGGCAGCATATTTTATAGTATATAATACTAATAAAAAAAAAAAACAAAACATAAAAAAGAAAACCCCAACAACAACTACATACTACAACAACCATAATAGAAGAAGAAGAAGAAGAAAATTATCAATAAGTTAAGTTAACTACTTACTGCTGAGATGAAACGGAATTAAAAAGCCAAGTCATAAACAACAAAATATTAAGCATAAATATAAAAAGAACAATTTTTAAAATTGATCAAATCAACCAACATGCGTTAAAAGTTAATAATTAAATTTTTTAGTAATTTTAAGTTTAAAAAGCAAAATTAATTTTGTCTAAAAATAATACCAAGATATAGAAAAAAAAAACAGAAAATTGTAAAAAAATTCTGCTGCAAAACAATAGATATTTCAAGAACAGAACAAACAACAAAAGCAAACTACTATAGATTGTATGATTTATTATTAATTAAAATCTTACATCCCCTTTCTCCCAAAACTTACCCCCTACTCCTCTTTTAATTACAACATAAGTAGGAATTCTAACAAAACAACAAGTATTAGCAAGTAATGAAATTATAAAAAAAAAAAAAAATAAAAATTATTAAAGAAAAGAAAAATTATTTAATATTTTTCTTTTCTTCTTCAGTGTAACTTTGTTTTGTTTAATTTCTTTTATTTTATTACTTTTATTTCTTTATACTTTTATTATATTATTTTTTTAATCTTCGTTTTATATAAACATTTATTTAACTTTTTTAATTATATTTCTTAAACAATTTTTTTATTTAAAGAAAAAATACACTCTAACGAAAAAGAAAAACAAATAAGAATGTGAACTTTCTCCACTATTTAAAGCAAAATATCTATGTATGTAATATTATTAATATCTACTCTTTTTTTTTAATCTAAAATTTGTTTTTTTATATATATATAATTATCTATTGGATGTGAACTTAAATTTAGGATATGAACAAATATTATATATATTAAATATAAAACAAAACAAAAAATATAAAAAAAATTTATTAAAAATAAAATAAAAAAGAAAAAAAACAAAAACCCTATCGCACATTTTAATCAACAACTAAATGCAATACAATTTTTTTCGAAATCTAAAATAACAAATAAATAAAACATCAAAATCGCTGTCATCATCGACTTCATTTGAATCATCTTTTACACACAAACCCTCGTTAGAGAGCATCATTAAGAGCAGTTACAACATCGTAAGAGAAAAATTGTTGCTCAAATATTTTTATTATAGAAACAGATCTATTGTAAAAAGTGATTTGATTTAGAAATTTGCAAATTAACAATTTTTATAAACACAATTTATAAATTTAAAATATGTTTGGCATTGTATTTATTGGCTTAATAAAAAAAATAAGTCTGAAATTAGTGGAATATTCTAAGAAATATAATGATACAATAATAATTTTTTGATGAAAGCTTTAGTAATATATTAAGCTAATATCATAATTAGCTTTAATAATTTTATTTTATCGAAAGATGCAGCAAAGCACATTGCGTTGGAGCTAGTTACTTTTAAAAACGATTTTGAAAGATTCAACTGTAGGGATTGATATATATATATATTTTTTTTTTTTCAATATCAAGATTTATTAATTTGTGGTCTATCATGCTTGTCATCAGGTTATGTGTTTTTTTTACAAATATTAAAAATAACAAAATATCTCGCTTGTTAAATTTTTTATTATGTTCCAACACTGCTAATTAACAGATAGTCATAAAATCTATACAAGACAAGGTTGCTTATTTTTTGTAATGAATTTTTCCGCTTTTAATATATATATAACCACAACTTTATAATCAGCGCATCGTGAACAATCTTTTTATATATTGATTTTAAAAAGTATTACTTTAAAGTTTTCTTGGTAATATTAAATAAAATATTACCAATATTCAATCAGAAATTGGATAAATATTACGAAATTGTGTGATTTGTAAGAAAAATCTTATTTCAAAGGCAGAAATGTTATGATGTAATTACTTAAATCAAAGAAGATTTTAAACATTTAGATTTTTTAAAAGTTTTTATTGTTCGAGCCTTAATAATAAAAATAATAAAATAATAATAATAAAAAGATATAAAACGTTCAGTGATTCTTTTGATATAATACAAATTGTATGTTTTTTTTATTATTATTATTATTATTATTATTAAATTGTTTGAAAAATTTAAGTTATCGATATTTATAAAATATTTTAAATTTAATGCAAGTAAATAGAAAAGATTTTGAAATCAATTAAATAAAATGAAATATGATTTAAAAATTTATTTTAAATCGAATGACAATATTGGAAAATTAGAGGAAAAAGATTTACTACCCTTACACTTTCAAAGTGAGAAGATGCTTTAATTTCAAAATCATTCGTAAGTCTTTGTCTTTAGTGTTTAAAGTAACCATTTTTGTTTATCGTTTTATGTAAAAATTTTCTAAGATGATGATGTAACTTTTAACACTTCAAAAACATAAAATGAATGAAGGATTAAAATGAATTTATTTTTATTACTTGTTTTGCTTTTATAAATTTTTATAGAAGCATAATTATGCTTGTTTTTAAATAAAAAAATATGTTGTACTTTGAAAAAAAACTAGAAAAATGTTGCTAAATATCAATAACTTTTTAAAGTGAAAATACTTTTTTGTAAATTTTTTTTGAAATTCTTTTCAACTGTCGAATCACTTGTTACACAACTGAGCTGTTTCCATGATAAAATAAACAACAACTAATTCTTCTTCAGCAGCAACAAATGGACAATTAGCAACAATATTATATCAGTTATTATATAAATAAAATTTGAAAATCGTTTTACAAAATCTAACCAAACAATTTGTACCCACAAGTGAGTATTGCTATGAAAACATAAAAAATATAAATTAATTAATTAAAGAAATAAAACAATAAAAAATACAACTCGAGCGATATCTCTTTTTAATAAAAATAGTCTAAATACCACAACAAAATCAATCAAACCGTGTTTCGTTTTAAACAAAAAAGAACCGCCCCCCCCACAAGAGCAAAGAACATATAAAAAATTTAAATAATTTTTCGTTTTTGTTTCTTCTGTGTATTTGCAGATTTATATTTATAGTGTTATATTAATATATTTTTAAACATACAACAAACAAAATGGGAATCTTAAATATATTTATATATAGATATAAAATAAAAACTAAATATAAGTAAAAAATATTCAAAGAACAAAAATCTAAAAAAAAATATATATTTTAGTTTTTAATGATATATTGAATAAATGAAATTATATTTAAATTAGCTACATAGGTTTAGACAAAAAGAAATTCAAATTAAATAAAATCATGATATAAATATATACATTAAATTGAAGAAGGTGAACAATACGGATTTTGAATTTTTTATAACACAATTTAAGTAGCCAAATAAAAATGTTCTTGTTTTTTTCTAATAAAAGTTTTTTTATTAAATTTAAATTTTTATTTACTATATTAGAAAAAATAATTAAAATAAAAGGGTTTTAGTGTCAATTTAATAAAAAAAAAAATAACAAATTTCTGTTGCCTGTATTCAAAGATAAAGCATTAATTGAGCAAAAATTTTAAAGCTTCGCATAAATTTTTTTTTTAAATCGACAAAAACCCAAAACCGTTTTATTATTTTTAATATTGAACAAACTAATTCAATTTACAGATTTTGTTAAGGCTGTTATTCGAACCATTATGGTTTTCGAATCAAGCACCCGAAATTTATTTTTCAATCAATATTATGATGAATTTTTATTATTATGTTAAAAATGTTTTTGTTTTTTTTTTTTATTAAAATAAAATTAAAACGTTAGTTTTTTATTATTAAATTTCGGTATTTATTTTGAATGGTATAATTATAATTTTCATTTTTTAAAGGGAAAAAACAAAATTGAATTTATTAAGAGTATTAAATATAATTAGCAATGATATACATAAATTACAGACAAAACGAGTATAGATCAAAAAAAAAAAAAACTTAACTATTAAGAAATTAATAAAAACGATAAAAAGAAACAATTAAAATGCATGTGTAGCGAACTGAGACAAAAATTAATTTTGAAATTTTAGTTTAACATAATTTCAGCTTTAATTATTTAAAAATAATTTTTAAATTTTTACCCAAAAAAAAATAATAATATATATATATGAGCTTGTTATAAAAAAAAAGAACTTTTTTGTTAAAGAAAAAAAAAAGACGCCCCCAAAATAAACCATTTAAGGATTAAAAAGGAATTTCATATGATTAAAAACATATTAAAAATAAAAAATAACTAAAGACAAATCAAAAGTATAAAATATATATTAAAAAAATTAAATTTCAATATATATACATTACATATACCTAAAGAGAATTATTATTAAATAAAAATCTAAGTACTAAAAACAATTTAAAAAACATTTTTTGAACTATATGATAAAAAGTGCTATTTTCACAAATAAAATAAATTTAAAACAGAATTTTCAAACAAAAATCTACAACAACTTCAAATAAAAAGTTATTGAATAAAAATTAAAAAAATAATAATACAAAAAAAAAAAATTAAAGGCTTGTGAAAAACTGCACTTGATAACCGTAAATAAATTGATTACCGATAAAAATAAATATTAATAAATTATTTATAAATAAATTTTTTTTCCATAAATAAATTAAATCAACCAGAAAAAATACAAAACAATATAAACAAAAAAAAAATTAAATGTAATATTTATCCCAACGATGATAAATATAATTGAAAAAATAAACCAATAAAAAACAGTAAATACATATAAAAATATATATTTTAAATGTTTAAAATACAAAGATTGAAATACAACAACACAAATTATTAAAATAAATATTTGTACATTATTTCAAATTTATTAAAGACAAAAGAAAATAAAAAAAAAATAAATAAATAAAAAAATACATAGTACATACTTACGTAGTATATGTAAAGAAAACAATATTAATAATTTTTAAATAAATTAAAAAGAACAAAAACAAAAAAAAAAAAAAACATGAATATCAAATAACAATAAACTGGAACAAAAGCAGAAATTTAAATTCGGCCAAGACGAATTTTAAAATACCTTCCACCAAGAGAAATAATAATCCATTCAATTAATTATTATTTTCTTTTCAATTATTATTTACATATATGTTAAAAAGCTTTTAATACTATTTTAAAAGTGATCACGTTGACTTAAAAGATATTTTTATGCTCAGGCATTATAATATTTTTTATATGCAATAAAAAAAAGATTGTAATTTGTTCATGAACTTAAGAGGTTTATTCAGAAACTTGATTAGATATTCGCTATCCTTCCTAAATTTTTCGCATAACTTTTTCAAACCTGTTAAATGTTATAGCTATGAATTCGGTGATGATAAGATGTCCATAAATTTTCCACATACATATTTCATGCTGAAAAGCAAATAAGGAAATATTTTGATATCTTTTTGCTTAATACTTAAACATATATACATTTTTTTTGGTTAATAATAGCTGAAATACAAGATACACAAATCAAAAAGTATTTTAATTTTGTTTTTTATTTAAATGTTTTTTTTTTTTCTTTTCTTTTGTTCTTTATTTATTTATTTTATTATTATTATTTTTTTTAAAAAACAAATTGTAATATCAAGAGCTTAATACATATATTAAAAGGTAAAGATTTTATTAGAACTATTTTGTAGACTTTTTAAGCTTTTCTAATTTTTTTTTTACAGATTTTGAAATAATAATTCAAAGGATTTGGAAATATTTAAAGATGTAGAAAAAAACTCTTAAAATTTTGTGTTCCACTGGCAGAAATACAGACGCGGATCCAGCTAAAGATTTTGGGGGAGGAAAATAGTATGATTTTAACAACTATTTCCTCACATTCCTTAACATAGTACACATTCTTCATTAATAATTTTCATTTTGGGTGGGAAATTTCCTTTTTCCCTCCCCGTGGATCCGCGCCTGCAGAAATAAAAGCTCTATTTTATTTAAAGCTAATGGATTTTCAATTGCATAAGAAGTTTTAGATTTGTACTTTTAAAATTTGAAAAAATTTAGCTTATCAAAATATCTTAACGTTAAACATACAAGAAGTTTGGAAATAGCAAAAAAAAGCTTATTTGTAGTTTATAAAAATATTTAAATATAAAAGAAAGCTTTTGGAACCTAAAAAAAAAATAAAATCTCCAGAGTTCTTTTGTAAGATTTAAAATTCATTCTCAGCATAGAATTTTTTTATAGAATATATTATTTTTTTATATAAAATAATGCAAAAAACAATTTCAAAGTTAAAGTTTACACTTGAAATTTTTATCAAAATGTTTTTATAAAAGAAATACAAAATGATTAAATTAATTTATATGTTTTTTTTTTTTATTTGTATTACAGTTTTGAATTATGTTGGATCTTTCTTTTATTTTTGTGATATTTTGTAATATATAAATGTGTAATCCATTTACAAAAATTTATTTATGAAGTTGTTTTTACACATTTCACTTTGTATTAATAACAGAGTTTCATTTTCTTTAATATACATCAATTTATGTATTAAAGAAAGTATTATTATGTCATATTTTTTAATTTTTATAATATATTAAAAAAATAATATGAAAGGCAAAATTTAAAAGAATTGAATACAAATATAAACTGTTTCAAAAGTTGAATTCAGAGTTATAAACTTACCTCAAATTTTACAATAATTTTGCAATTTTGCACTCCTTTAATTTCACGATAGCAGCAAATTTAAAAATAAAATTAATAAAATTACGAAATAAAGTAAAAACTTCTTTTAAGATATGTTTAATACTATTTACATACATTTTACAGAGTGACAACATTAAAACAACATTTACTCCGATAATTTTGCAATTGGTTCTACTCTGACAATTTAGCAAATGTTATATAAAATTTTGTGTATGTGGTTGTTGTTGTGTATACAAAAATCTTTGCAACTTTTCTACTTTGCAAAGGTCTTGCAAAGTTACATTTTCCGAGGTAAATACCTTTAATGTATTATAGTGTATGTAGTGTAAAAGCTCCTTTACTTTGAACAGTTATTTTCAAAATACTTAAACTAATTAAAAAAGCTCTTGTATTTCACAAAATTTTATTGCTTTAAAATTTTTCGAAAAATCAAAATTTTTACTTTGGAAAAACTAGTTGATTTGCAATTACAATTATGTTTTTAAGTTTGTGCCAATAATTTAATTTTAAAGCTTTACTTAGTAATTAAAATTAAAGCTTTTTAACTTGAGGCACATCGTTGTCAATAATATTTGATAAAAATTGTCAATACAGACTTTATTTATTTATTATTGTGTCCAGAATTGTTTTATTAAATTTTTACCTTTTCTCTTTTTTTTTATCAAATTTTAAAACTTTGTTTAAAACCGTAATAACAAATTTTGCTTAAAAAATCAAATTTAAATACATATCAAACAACAACAAATTATAACAAGAAAAAACAGCTAGAAGCAAATGATAAAGAACGCTTAAATACCCACACTAATGATAAATTTAAAACAGATATCAAAATAAATTAGTTAAGATAATTTGTTTCTCTTTGCTTTTTTAAATAAATATTTTTAGTATAATTATAACAGCAGCACCTGAGTTTTATTTTAAAAAAAGGACAACTAATTTGTGCTAAAGTTTTCTTAAATAATTATTTTTAATTATTAATAAAAAATTTTTGTTACTTTTAAATATATATTTAATAATATATTTATATAATATAATTAAAGGAAAAATAAATAAAAAAAAAATACACACACAGGGTTGTTATAAAATAAAACTTAAACCGTAAATAAAGAACAATCGTTTGAAACAAATCATTTTAAATAAGAAAACTAATTTAAAAAGAAAAAATAATTAAAAAAAATATATAAGTAACAAAAATAAATAAAAATTTAATTATATATAAAATAATTATATATATATTTAAAAACTAATATTAAAAAACATACATTTTAGCAAGTAGTTTAAATTAAATTATTTATAGCTGAGTGTTGACTATTTTAAGTATTAAATGAAAAATAAAAAAATAAAAAACATATTTTACCGTAATTTAAAACAAATATTAATTAAAAAATAAACAAATTGTTAGAAAAAAAAATTAAAAAATAAAATATGCATGTAAGTGTCAAAATAATAATAATAATAATAAATTTTAAACAAAAATGAAATTATATAAATAAATTATATTATACATTATAACATTATACATATAAAAACAAAGATATATTTAAATTAGTATTTTAAAAAGTCAATTGCATTTCTCTTGATTAAGACAAATTAAGAAAAATAAATGAAAAATAATAATAATAATAATAAATTTGAAATTAAAAACATTTACAAAAAAAAAAAATAAAAATTTATATATACATATATATTATGTATATATAAATTAAAAATATTTAATAAAAATTTTAAAATGTTTATTTTTGTAATCAAATTTGTTTTTGTATTTTAGTAAAAATTATACAAAAATTTATTATTAAAATTTTAGTTGCTAAATTTTTTGATTTTTTTTAAAAGCTCTTTATTACAAAGATGATTAAAAGCTTTAAGGGAATATAAAAAACAGTTTTTTATCACATGATATTAATAAATTTTTCTTCAGTAATATTAATTCTCAAAGCTTTTAATTCAAAATTTTAAGTATTTACAAAAGCTCTCCGGTGTTAAACTTATAAAAGAGCATATTACTATTGCAAATGAATAAAAAACCATAAATTTTATTTTATTTATAATGAATTTTAAATACAAAACAAATGTGTATTGTATAACTTACCTGGTAAAGGTTAAGGTAATGCAATAATCTCTCGAAACAATTATTCATTTTTGATATTAACTAAACTTTAAAATCTTTATAAAAAGGCTAAAACTTTAAAATTGGTATTATGCCTTATCCTGTAATGTAGATAATTTTTATTTTTTTTTTTTTGTTTTTAATTCCTTTAAACTTTTAACATTTCTGCGTTCTTAAGAGTTTTTTATTACATTGTATATAAAATTTTAGCATTATTTTTTATAACATTAATTTGTATTTTTTTTTTTTTTTTGGAACTTAAAAAAATAGCTAGTAAAATCTTTTTGAAAAATATATGAATGTAACTTATTCCTTGCCTCCTGCTCCAACACCTCCAAGCAAATCTTTTTAATTTTTTTTTTTTTTAATTCTTTTTTGAAATAGTAATAATTATAAATATAAAAAATACAGAAAATAAATATCAACAAATCAAACAAAAGAAATAATTAAAAAAACTCGCACACTTACACTGTATGAAAAAGTTCCTACTTTTAGTAAAAAAAAAAATAACAACAAAAATACACATAATTTTCATTCGAAATTCATTTCGTTGTTTAGGCCAATTATTTTCAGTTTTATTAAAATTTTAATTTTTTAATAATTTCAATCAAAAAAATAATAATAATAAGAACTAGGGTCCAAAAGTCCAAAATAAAATATTAAATAAAACTTGAAAAAAAAAAACGAAATGAAATGAAATTTTAAAACTCGACAAGACGAAGAAAATAAAAATACAAAAATTTTAAGTTTAAAACAGCTAAAAGCTTTGAATTCTAATACTTACAAGGACCTTTTAAGTGTAAACAAAAATTATTTAAAATTTTAAAGGAAACAGAACTGCAGAAATATTCAAAGCAAAAACACAAATAAAACTTCAAATAAAAGTAAAAATAAAAATCTTTATTAAAACCAAAAAAAAAAATAATAAAATAAAATCAATCATTATATTTAAACCCTGTAAAACTTATAACAATTTACAACAAAATTTAAAATATTAAATTAGCATATAAATATAAATTTTTTTTTAATTAAATTTTTAAATATAATTTTGTAAATAATTTTCTTTATTATATATTTTTTCCTTTAAATGTCAAAGAAAATAAAAACATGAATAGTTTCAATAAATTCTTAACAAAAATTTTTCTTAAAATAAATGGAATACATTTTCGTATTTTGAGACAAAAATATAAATTTATTGGAAAGATGCAGAAGAATAAAATGCAAAAGTGATTAAAAAGAATTGAATAAAATTAAAAAAAAAACCGAAAATATTGAGTGAAAAATATTTGATTTTATTTTCAAAATTATGAGTTATAAATAATATTATAATAAAATAAAAATAAATCCTAAAAGTTATTTGTTTGTTATGTTTAACAATTTAAGTAAAAAAAAAAGATCTAAAAAAAGAATTAAAATCATAAAAGTATAAAAAAAATAATAAAAACAACAATTGTTTTAATTGTTAATAAATCAACTAAATATATCATAATTAAATTAAAATAATAAGCAACATAATATGACATAAAAATATTTTTAAGTTTTTTTTTAGTTTTATTTAATTATATAAATAAGTTATATTATCTTTAACAATTTTTAATTATATACAAAAAACAACAATTTTTAAAGTTAATTTTTAAAACCAGTCGACGTTATATAATTTAAAAACTTTTTTTTTATTATTAAATATAAAAATTAAAAGAGAACCATTTGTCCTAATTTTAAATTGTTTTAATTATTATATATAATTAATATTAAACTGATTTTATATATTTTTATTAATAATTTAATTATTAATAAAACTATTGATATAATAAAAATAAAAAAATCTGAAACTAGCAACAACATATGTTATATTGTTAAGTTTAAATTAAAAATAAAACACAAAAAATAATAATTCTGAAAATTAAAAATTATAAAAAAAAAACATAATAAAAATAAAAATAAATTGTGTGAGTTGGGAGTTAAGGAAATTAAAAAAAAAAAAAGAAAAGAAAACTTAGCAAAATGTTTTTGCTTAATTATTTTTTTAATTGTTTGTTAATCTTCTTCTAATGTATTCATTTAAAATCTATAATTTTTTAAGTTTACTTTATATATTATACATATTTTTTACGTATACAAATAATAAATATTTTTAATCTTTTTTAATATTATTAAATACAGCTGTTTAATCACAATATTAAATACAATAATTGTATCAATCAAACAATCAATACATTTATACACCTACACAAACCCTCTTCCTCCTTTCCCTCTATAAAATATATACTTTATGTCAAATATTTTTTATTTTTTTAGTATTTGTAAATTTGTCACAGAAAAAAAAAAAAAAAAAAAAAAAAATATTTAAACTTTCGACATTTTTTAACTTAAATATTCTGCAAAAAAAAATAAATAAAAAACTTTGTATTTTTAAAGCTATTCTTTAATTAAACATTATTGTGTTAAAAACAAAAAAAAAAAAAAAACAATATGGTTTATTTAATAAGTTTGGACGATAATAATATTTGCTTATAAGTAGTACAAAAAAAAAAAAAAAAAAAAAATATATAAGAAAATAATTTAAAAACTTATAAAAGAAAAATTATAATATTTATGTTAATATAATTAACATTCTAATTGGTTTAAAATTCTTAATATAAAGAATATAGGAAAATCAACTCAATTAGGAAAATTGTCTTATATTAATCAGTGTTTTTAATGAATTTTGCTCCAATCATTCAAAATGATAAATTGAATACCTACAATGAGGTTGGATTTTATTTTATTACAGATTTTTCTTCATGGATAGCATTCATTGTGACCTTGAAAATTTTTGAAATTGTCCTAAATTTATTTCTATTTCTATAGTTTTAATAGACAAAACTTTTATTTTTCTTTATAAAATTAATAATTTTATTAAAAATATTTGAATATATTTTGGAAGATACTCGTACCATACTAGTCTGTAGATTTATGTTTAGAAAATCAATTGCTTCGTTTAAAAAATATATCAGAAAAATAAGTAATTTTAGAAAACACTTGTGTGAGGCTGTAGCATATTGCATAGAAAAACGACTGACATATGTAATATAAAACATGCACATTTAGCTATAATGTTGTTGCAAACGTTTGCGGTTCTATATTTAACAATCAGTGTTGCCAGGAACTTGAGAAAAAAGAATCCTAAATTAGATTTTAAAAAAGTCCAAAAAGCTAAATGTTCAAAAAAGCTAAAATTGTATTATTAAAAAACACATTTATTTGTTAAGTTTAATATTTGTTTTTGGTATTTTCTTGAAGATATTATTAAGGAATTTTATAAACTTTATCATAAATAGTTCTATTCTCCTAGAATTCCAGCGCACATAAAGCAATAACAGGCAGATTTAGCCTTACAAGCTAAAATGTCAACGACTGTTTGTTGCAATAATTGCGTAATCTATTAATAACACTATGGACTAATTCTTGTTATGTCAGAATATTTAATAACCATAAAAGTTTTAGTGTCCTAATGTTTTTCTGGAGATAAAGCTTTGTTATTAGCTGTAAAGATCTTGTGGCTTGTGATCACTTATATTTCTCACAAAAATCGATTTGATTATATTGAGTATTACTTTATTGTACTGTCCGGTATTGTTCGAATAGGGGCTTTTAATTTAATTAAAAAAACATTGCTTTATAATTGTTAATGTTTTTTGACTGTTTGTTGTTCATATATTGTGGTAAAGCTATGGTTATACATTGTTTGAATTTCTGAATCTCAACGTTTTTCAAAGAACTATTGTTTATATTTTTTTATTTTTTTTTTTTAAATATTATTCTTATATGTGATTTTCCTTTTTTTGAATTATGCATTTTTTTTAGTTTATATTCGTTATTATTTGTTTATTATTCATTAATAGTTGATATTAATAAATAATAAAAATATTAATAATAATTATAAATAAATAATGAATGATTGAAGGAATGAACTAGGTTGTTGTTAATTATTTTTGTTGTAGTTTTACATAAATTTTTTACTGTTTGCCCGTATATTGTTAAGATATTTTATGATTATTGGTTTATTTTTTATTATTATTTTTTTTAATGTTTTTTTTTTTTTTTTTTTTT
>MINK01174968.1:1514-17310 GCA_001735545.1 Phormia regina
GAATTAATTTTAATAAAATAACAGCAAAAATTCCTAAATACTTTCCGTTATTTTTAAAATATTCAGCAAAAATAAAAATACGTCAATATTTGTACTTTTCCAGAGATGGTATTATATAAATACACTTTGTGTTAGTTGTGCAAACAATTTAAATAGGCATCATACTTTTTTTTAAAATGTGTGCATCCCATAATTATTCTAACCAAAAAAACAGTTTTAAAATAAATGTTTTTGCATAGTCAAATTATGATACTTTTTGGGTTTTTCACAGTATCCCTTAGTAGTTCATTGTTTTTTTTTTTTTTTAGCCGCAGAAGCTGCAAATTTTATTTTCTTTATGTACAATTTACACTATTGTCATAACTTTACCTGGATATAGGAGATTTACGAAAAATTTTCACAAAAAATTTGCAACGAATAAAGAAATATCACTCAAAATAGCATTGTTGTTAGTCGAAACGACAAAAGTCACAATTTCATTATAACTAAAAGTAATAACAACACTTTTGACTCGGTAACAACTATTCTGTTAACATACTCATAAAACGTACTTATCTTTTAAAAAGTGTGACATGTCAATTGAAATCAAAAATTAAAAATTAATTTTTTTTTATAACATTTGGGATTTTTGGATAATTATATAAATTGTGATTAACAGTATGTTGTATATACGCTTTATTGCTCTTTGTCCCCAAATGTTTCAAATATGTATGTATGCATTGTTTTTTCTACAACATTTTTTACATTTTCAAATGTCTTTTTGCAATAGTTAAAACTCTTATGACTATCAGGACTTAATTTGATTAGGATCTATTAATACATTTTATTTGTTAATAAAAAATGAAAGATAATTTCAAATCAACATTACTAAATACAATTGCCTTCGTTTTAGAACTATTAACAGTCAAATGATTCCCAAAAGACCATTGTAGATTACATTACATTAACATTATCAAAAGCTGTTCGAAAGAAAAGTATAACATCATCTTCAAAAAGATAGGGTTTACACACATTCGAATCAATAATGTTAGGTAGATCATTAATATATAAAATAAATAGAAGTGGACCTAAAAATCGAACCCTGAGGGACACCAAATTTAAGAGGTAGAATATTGGAATATATACCACCAATATCCACAAATTGAGACCTATCACATAAGTAAGAGAAAATAAGTTTACATGCAGATTTAGAAAATGAAAAGAAGTTTCTTAGTTTGTCATTTAATATGGAGAAATCTACAGAATTAAACGCCTTTGTCAAATCTAAGGAAACCATGACAGCAAGATTCCCATTATTCAAACTATGGCGAACATCATCAGTTAACTTAAGCAATAATGAAGAGGTACAATGACCACGTCGAAAAGCATACTGGAAGAAGAGATACGATTCTGAACAAAAGTGAGCATCTGATCTTTCATTAAATGTTCAAGAACACTCGATAAAGACGGAAGAATGGATATTGGCCTTAAATCCTGAAACCCATGAATAACTCTTGACTTCGGGATAGGAACTACGCGAGCAGTTTTCCATATCGAAGGAAAAGTGGATGATGTCAAAATGAAATTAATGTGATGCACAAGAAAGTGGGAGATATGAGGAAAAATAGTTTTAATAAATCGTATAGGAATGAAATCAGTTCCAACACATTTCGACTTTATCTTACACAAAGCATTAAAAATTTCAAATTCATCCACACAACTGAAAGAAAAGGACTCATCAACATAATTAAAAGAGTCAAAGTCAATAACATCATTATTAAAATCACTAACATTAACAAAATAGCTATTGACCTCATTAACATCATAATCAGAAATAAATTCATTATCACTAGTAACTCCATTACCCTTCAAAATCCTCCACATGCTTGATATATTCAACCCAGAAAACAATTTAGAATAAAACCTCTTCCTAACTTTACGGATTACATTTTATGCTTTATTACTGTACCTGCAATAAATACGCCAACTTTCTGAAGAAACACTTGATCGAAAAGCAGAATATGCCAAATCCCTTAGAGAGGTGGCTAAAACAATCTCATTTGATTTCATCCAAGAAGAGCCATCAATCCTAACTCTGGACTTAACTACTTTAACATATTCAGAAATTGAGAGAATTAATGAATTAATAAGAGAGCTCTGAATATCGACATTACCAGAACCATAAAAATAATTAGAATCAAAAGAAGATATAGAAGAAAAAATTCCTTCCCAATTAGTTCTGCTCAAATCCCTATACTCAAAATATTTATAACAACATCTAACAATAATTTGAAAAGCTGAAAATATGAGTGCATGGTGTGAAATGGCAGGACACTGTACTTGACCAGAATACATCATAAAGGAGGGATCACTCACCAACCAAATATCCAGTAAAGAAACAGAACCATGAGACACATCAAGGTAAGTGGGTTTGCAATTATGTGAAACAAACAAATTACACCTCACACATAGAGCGCATCCTGCTTGTTTTAGAAATATCAAACATGTTGCAATTGAAGTCACCTGCAATAATAATATCTCTATATTTGGAAAATAATTCAAAATGAGACAATTCAAATAACTCTAAGTCTCCATAAGGCAAGTAAACAACACCAAATAAAATCTTACTATCACCAAGTTGAAGCTCAATAAAAGGCTCAAAGAAGGCCGAATGCTCTGACAATTTATGTGTGATACTTTAAGTTGACCAGATAAATTACTAAAAAGAGACTTAAAATAATAACTATACTATAACTATACAAAAACTGATTAAAATGGCGGGAACCAGATGAATAAAAGTAAAGATATATGAATTATCACTAAAAAATCATACAATCTAAAAAAAAAATAAATCTCATAAAATAGCTATCATTAGAATAGAGAAAATAGAAAATAAATTATTTGAATTAAAAACACAAATAAAGTACCATCAAATAAAAAATTCAATTCAACAATGTGTTATTAAATCAAATAAATGTACAAGAAAAATTATATCTATGTATGTATTAATAACACTAATTAACAATATATAATATCATAAATGGGTAATTTCATAAAACTAAATATGAATGGCAGCAAAATGCTTAAACTAAAAAGAAGAAGACTTAGTAAAACGGAAGTAAAACTACCATATTAACACGGAAGTACAATGTCAATATTGACATAGTTGCCAATCATATTAGTATAAAAAAACCCATGTGTGACAAGTGGAAAAAATGTAATAATTAATTTCAATAACAAAAAATAATAAAATGAAGTAAAAAAATAAAAATCATTTAAATAAAGTAAATTGTGTTCTTAAAATAAAAAATCATTCAGATACACTCGGCTAAGAATTTTACCACCCATAACGTCCTTAACAGTAAGTGATCGTTGCTTAAAATACTCCTTCATTATGCTGTCACGTATTGCCACATTGTTGAACTTTACCACAATAACTCTCTTATTATTCATGTAGCATACATGGTTTATTTCAGAACTCGATACCTTAATATTATAATATGCACAAAAAGAGACAATAGCAAAATTTAGATCTTGTATTCCGGATGGCAGTCCACTAACAACAAAATCGCCACGATTGAGTCTGCGATGCAAAATGTTATTCTCATTTTTCAGAGCAGAAATTTCCAAGTTTGTAGAAGAATCAATGTGGTTTATTAATTTCCTACAATCAACAGTGTCATGGCATCTTTAAAGGCATCATGCTCATTTTGGCTCTTTATAAAAAAATTGTCAAAACTTGTCTTCATTGAAAGCATATCTTGCCGAAACGAAATATCATCAACATCATTAGTAGAACAAGTCAAATATTTAAAGAAAAAAAGAAGCAGGTTTTTCCTTAAGTAAGGCGACATGTTTTTGCGCAACTTCGACACACTTGAGATGAAGCCATAACTTACAGGACACACATTGAATGCTCCCCAGAGTTTTACAGATGGAATCAGGACATTTTCTACATTTAATATTCTTTGCAGCAGGAATAATAATAAAAAAATTTGCAGATCTCACAAAATGGCAGCAATTTATTACAAAAAAAAAATAGCAACACCACCAACTTAAAATAACACCAACAGCAAAATAATTTTTTAAATAATTTTTTAAAGTACTTCCAATTTAAAAAAAAAAAATTACAACACTCGAGCAAATATTGATTATATATAAACAAATTACCGAAATACGAGTAAAAGTTTAATTTTAGTTTATACAGCAACATTATGTACTTTTACTCTATTCTAATGACAGCTGAGATTTGCACAACTATTCAGGCATAGCGTTGCCAGATTTTTTTAGTTATGCAAATTAAAATAATTATTGATGAGAGAAAAATTAAATAACTATCATTCTTCAATATATACCCAGCAAGAAAAATAAAAAAAGATCAAGAGCTTCCAAAAAGAACACTTTAACTACTTCAAAAGCTAAACCAAGTGCATGTTCACAACTTTTTTGGAAGTTCCCAAAAATGTTAAAATAAATTACAATGTAGCCAATAAAAATAAAATAATTTTTTAATTTTAGGGTATTTTTACTATCTTTTAATAAGACTGAAACGGAATTTTTGTTAAAAAATCTATAAATATTGTTTTAAGAGAAGTACTTTGAGCAAAAAGTATAAGAGCACAACCTACCAATAACAACCATGGGTTAAAAAAGAAATTATGAGGCTCTTTGGCACCACTAAGTACTTTGTTAGTTCTTTTTTCGCTGGGTATATTTAATAATAATTATAATAATTTTTATATCGTAATAACTAATTGCGATCATACTTCATTATAAAACTAGTGTGATCTGACTCTTAAATTTACACAAAACAAATTATTTTTTATTTTCATCTGTATTTCGTTTAAAATCTCCAAATAACATTAAGTGTAACTAATAATGGCCTCAGGAGGAAACTTCTTTTCCGTTTTGGTTTCAGACAAACAACAATCTACTCCAACACCCAAACTTAAAAAAATAATAATCATGTAAACATAAATAACTCATTTGATTTCCCAAAATTTGGTGATAAAAATGTAAACATTACTAAACAACCTATACAAAATTTCAACATATTTCTTGTTTCGAAAGCCCTTGACGGCACCTCCAGTGAACCAACACAAAAAGTACCATTCACAAGAGATGGAAATTTACTTATTCTTACAAGAAATGAAGCTCAAGCTAATAGATTTTTGAAAGCCTTAAATTACCAGGTGTTTTCCCGATTGAAAGTTACGTCCAACCCTAAATATAATAAAAGGTGTAATATTTGCACCAACACTGAAAAATCTCAAAGAAGAAGAAATTGTAGAGGGTTTAAAAGATCAAGGTGTGGTTGAATGTAAAAAAAACACTAAATTCACTGATAATAAAACGATAAATACCTCTCTACACATATTAAGTTTTAGCCTTTATAAACTTCCCAATGAAATAAAAACTGTAAAGTGGAACCATATATACCCAACCCAATTCAATGCAAAAAATGTTTCAAGCATTACACGATCCATCTCCCTGTGCAAAAATACAATGCATAAATTGTAATCATGCCCATCGTTCTACAAATAAAAACTGTCCATTCTATAAACAGCGTCAGGAAATCTTAAAAATCAAAACTCTTAAAAACAGCTCTTATAAGAAGCATCAGCAGAAGCACACAATACACAATCATATGATTGTGTACAACAGAAAGAAGACTTAAAAACACCAATTGATGAAAGAAATACAAAATAAAATCAACAACTGCCATTAATAATAACGTTAATCCTACACAAAATCCAGAAATCAATAAAGCAACAAACAATTTCATATCCGATGTTAAAACATTTACCAATCCGTTAACACTGTTACAAAGCTATATAATTCTATTTTTAGTACTGGTAGCATCCTTTAAAGCTGGAAAATATCAATAATAATACGTATAAAATGACTGCAACCAGAATCACTTGGTTTCTACTTAAAAATAAACTTTTAAGTATACACAAAGAGGTTTATAAGCCTACGAAGGGGACTATAAATGCATTAACCTACATAGATCACTTAACGGCATCTGCGCTTTCGCACCATACTCATGTATCGATTGTATCAATAGATTTCGAAAAGGCATTTGATCGTGCTGGAATACATACAATTATTTCTCAATTAAAAGAATGGAAATTTGGTAAAAATATAAATTTTATTCATTCATTCCTGACCAACAGAAAATTGAAAATCATAGTAAATAACCACTTTTCATTAATCAAAGCGCTACATAATGGAATTCCGTAAGATTCTCCATTATCAGTTATATTATTTCAAATTGCCACAAATAAATTAAATAAAATAATATCTACCAAAAAATTCTTTGAACATGTAATGTAAGCAGATGATTTGTATCTCATAGTATAATCTTATCCAAATTAGACTATGGCCTCAACATTTACGGAAAAGCTTTAAACTACTAGTTAAAAAATATATATCAGCTTTACAATCAAGCCATAAGACTAGCATTTGGAGCACTAAAAACAACTCGAATACCAAATTAAATGGGTCAAACTTACCAACACTAAAGCAGCTATTTAAAACCCTCACCGTCACATCATTACAAAAATCTTGTTCCCCTCAGAGCAATTCCTACTTGGAAAAATTTGTATTCTTAGGTTGTAGATTGCGCTATCCATCTACAACATACAATGCACTACAATTCGCTACAGAAATGAACATAGACTTGAAATAACAGAAAATATAATACCGCTTCAGAACCACCATGGAAATTAAAAAATACTAGCTTTATCCCTGATCTAATTTAAGACACAACACCAAACAATACGGGAAATTCATTATATGCTCCGATTCCAAATCGGTAATTATAGCTACTCAAAACTTGAAAAAACCATAATATCTAAAATAAGATATCTTAGAAGATTACAGGCCGTGATAGATGCAAAAGGAGGACCCACAAAATATTAAATTTTTCAAATATAAGTATTATAAGTAGGTGTAGATTATATGTACAAATAATGAATGATAATGAATAATAATAAATTTTCATTATTTTGTATTTTTTTAAATAATGTGTTGGATATTAATTTTGTTTTTATGACTTAATTAAATAAAAATATATATAAAATAATACTGCATACGACAATTTTAAATTCTTTATAAACTATTGAAGGTATACGAAATATATGAGGTGTACAAATAGCTTTGTCCCTAACTGTATGTATCAGTAATGATCCCCTTAACTTATTCGGGAAAATATGTTTACCGGATTTATTAAAACCCATAAATATTGTATAAAAGCTGTACATATACTTATGAAACATTGTAATTTATATAACCTTATATAAAAAAAGAACTATATGTCTGTTTGTTGTTAGTACCTTATTCCTTGTTTTGTAATCATTATTAATTATGTTTATAAATTTTATAAATAAATAAATTAATTTTTAAAATTTATTAAAGATTTTCCCTTCTGTGTGTAACTTTAAACATCAATTGTTATCGGATCTTACTGATTAAATCGCACATAGAAGATGAATAGAGGGCATATTAATTTCCTAAATTTATTAATTTAAAAGTGCTTCCACAATGTAAATGAAATTTTAAGATGTATTTTTTAAAAATTTTTACACTTCGATTTCTATATGTTAAAAAATTTAATTACAATAAAATTGCTCTGGGATGAGAAGATCTACTATTGGCATACCTTACTCCACAATAGGTGGTTGGGATATTATGCGTTCATGCTGATGTTTGTAACGCACATACCTTCCTGAATCGATTGGACACCGTCCATCGGACTAGCTCTCTGTCAATGTAAATTTTGTGAACAATGTACAGATCGCAATTTTGGAAATATCTCCATGAAATTTATAAATAATAGGTATTTTGCCACAAGGATAATGTTAGTTACGATAGGTCTATTATTTCGCATAGTCCCCTTGCAAATAATATAATGATATTCGATACAAAGAAATTTTATGTAAATGTTCCGGAAATTGCATTACCGAGCATAAGTCCCACATGAATGTTAATATCAAGTTAATATACAACTCAAATATATTATATATAAATAGAAACAACATTGTGAAATTTTAAGAGAAAATTTTGTATCAACGAATTGTTCTATATTTTTATATTTTATTTTACATTTAGTAAAGGATCTAATAAAATTCTCCTTTCCAAATTTAAAGCTCATACGCTATGAAGTGGAGTATCATATAGTCGGTGTTAACCGACTAGTTTCTTTCTGCTCTTTATTTATTTATTTCCTTTTCTATCGCAATATTAATTTATTTTACAAAAATATTTTGTTAAGAATAGAAATATGTCGAAATATTTTATTATATGATACATACCGTTGGTGGTGCAGAGCTTTGCATCATTTCTTCATCAGTACTAGGGACTAAAGCTAATGGAAATTGTACTCTCTCTACGAAAAGATTTTTATATGATGGTAGTATTTCAGGTATAACACAGTTACGATCAAAGAGCAACAGCATTTCTTCTCTACCATATCGAAACTCGGGAAATGTGTTTCGTGAAGCTCCAGAATTAGCCGCATTAACGTTGTTATGTAAGCTGCTTGGATTTAGATTTGTAGAATTACTGCTGTTAGCATTATTTGCAGATGTTCCATCGCCTCCACCACCTGAGTTTCCGGAACCAAAAATTCCAGCAGGATTTGATATTTGACAACCAGTATTAATTGAATTGGAGGAAGTTGTATCGGCTGACATGTTGCGCAACCATTCGGGTCCGAATTTCATTGAATCTGTCATTTCTTAGTTGATTTGTTTATTGATTTTGATTAATTAAATGGAAGCTTGAGTTTCAAATTTGTAATGCTTACTTTGTAATTAAATCAGATTTGTAATATGGTGAAAATATTCCTGTTAAAGAAAACCCAAAAAAAATTATATAAACAGTCGACTTCTTTATTTATGTTATTATATTTATTATTTAGTTATATATTTTTATTTATTCATCAAAATATGTAATAACAAAACTCGTGGCCCAAAATAAAAATCATACAAACAGAAATGATTATAACCCCGAGAAATATTCAACTACTATTATATTATACCAAATCGATTAATTCAAATCGAATAAAAATTAGTGTCACTTAAATTAATAAATTACGTCCATGCTCCCCAGCCAATAAAAAACAGTTACAACAACCAATATAATACATAGAATCAGTCCTACTCAGCTAGCAACCAATTAGGCAATAAGAAATCAACACGATGATAAAGCACAAAAATTATTCATATAAACCTTCATCCAAACCAAATCCCTTACCTACCTTACTATCAATAAAAATTACAGTCTAAAAAACGTTAAAAAATAAGATACAAAAATAGCAAAGCTAGTAGACAGAATTGGAAAAAGAAGTAAAATAAATAGAATGTGTTAAAACTTGGACTAATAAATAATGTTTTATATTTCAAAAGACGGGCAACCAATCGATTTGAAACAGACTAAAATATACAACTGCCGAGCAATAAAGAAAGTAACAACATGAGGGAAAACCCAAAGGCCATATCAACTAATCTAGTGGTTTCTAGCGTTTTAGTTTTACATTTTTTATATAATGTTTTGCTTATATGCTCTCAATAAGACAAATTTTGACATTTAACGAAAACCAATGAGAAGAACTCGTTTTATTGTGCAGAATGCCTCCTACACCTAAAGTAAACAACGCCTTGGGTAAACCAAAGAATTGATTTTACTTTCTAAACAGAAATACGTTTTATGAAACTAATACACAAACAGACCCAAAAGATCACAATTGTTAAAGCCAAAATGTATTTATATTCAGAATTATTAATGTTAAACAGTGCAAATAAATTTCATTAAGGTTGGCGTATGAGCAATAAAATCGATGTTATATAGCGCGCATTAATAACATTAACGAACTTTTTTAATTCTTAATGAAATCGGATCTGCGGTTTTTAGATACAAAATTTGCATGCAGATCCGTAATCGAACTCGACTCATAACAAGTGCAAATTCAACGAGCAAAATACCAATCTATTTTATGATTTTGATTCTTTTCGACACCAGCAAGCAAAAGTAATCGTAATTGTTATTTTTCCGATCAAAAACTAACAGTTTTTTGTCAAATTCTATGAAATTCGAAAAAGTTATAGTTTTATCACCACACATTTCCATAATTTAACTAAAACTCCTCGGAATCTCGTCAAATTCCATAAATCACCAAAAATTATATATAAAAACTACACTAAATTATAGTGAACTGCATTCATGTATTTACAAATTAACTCTTTTGCTACTTAAGCAGAACAATTCAAAAGAAATTCGAACCTCTTTCGCTCGAAAGAACATAAAAAGCAGGAAAGTAACAGTACGCTAAAATAACTATTATCCTTCTTGTTATTTTTCGGCTTACACTCGATTTAGAACGAATTCGTTTATTAAAAACAGAAAGTTCGAAAATTGATTTTCTAGACCCGATCTACATAAAATAAAAATCTTTAGCATCTAAAAAGTCTCAAAAACATAAAAAAGACCATTTTTATACTAACATAAATAACAATACTTATCCTATATATAAATACAATTTTATTATTTTATTTATTTATTTATTTATAATATTCATATAATTTGATATAGTAAGAATAATTTCTCATATAATTTACTTGAGGAAATAAGAAAGATATATTTATACAATTTTATTTTAAAAGCATTTTTAGTTTCTTGGTAATATCGTTTACAATAAAAATTTAACAAAATATATTTTTGAATTTTTAACGAATAAGTATAATGTCCATCTGGGAACCACTTATAAATTACTTCTGTAGGATAAATATAAAGAATGAACTCCAATAAACATATGTCAGCACTAAGAAGCAGTAACTGTTCTCTTGTGTGTTCTGTTTTAAATTTCTATTTATTTCTCAAAGAGATCACAATGGACCTTTTTGGTCTCTGGGGTTTCAACCTAACCCAACCATATAAATTTGTTATTTTTATGGATAACATCCGGAAATAATCTCTAGAAAAAAACCATTTAGAAAGTTAAAAGAAAAAGATAATCATATCAGACCTTATGATAGCTGACATTTTTCGAAAATATTATTCAATCAATTAGGTACACCTATTGAAGCTATAAACCACTTTATACCAATTGAACTGAATGAACCGTTTGAATTATATCAAACGGTTTCGGAAAAGAATTGTTAAGTTCTATATTTTTAAGTGAACTTTTAATGAATTTTAATGAGATAGTTTCGAAAATTCTTAATACGTTTGATGACAATTGTGCCGAATTCCAAAAAAGCATAGTATTCTTTGGATCTGAAAAATTTGGTTATGATTGCAAAAATAATTAAAATATTTAATCCTAAATCCAGTCAAAAATTTATCTCACAAATTCTAAAAGTCTGGGAAAATATTCTCTTGTGCGAATTCAAAGTATGAATCACACTATAATTTCTTTGTTGCCATAAAAGATGTTCTTTTAAAAATTATGTTCTCTCACGTAAAACAATCATTTTTCTAAAAATTTATTAAACATAATATATAAATAAGATTTTTCCAGTTTTTCTTTTTAAATAATAATGGTATTTACCGGTATTTTAGTTCCGGTGCGGGTATCCCGCTACCGATATAATTTAAAATACCGTTATCGATACTTTTACCGAAGTAAAAATAAATTAAATACCGATACCGTTATTCGTTTCGGTTTCCAAACATGAATAAAACTATAATGTAATAATTAGAATACAATGAAAAAAAGAGGAAGCTTTAGTATTCTAATTCTTCAGAAATGTGAGTTTAAAGAAATGTGAGTCTTTACATTTTAGATTTAAATTATCTTCAAGAAAAAAAATATTCAGAAATTTACTTTTGTAATACACTCCAAGTCATCAGGATAGAACATCCTAAATTGTCAAAATGCAGTAACTTTTATGAAGAGTTCAAAACATATGTTGAAAAGAATAAAGTACTCTTTACATATAACAACATAATAACGGTATATTTTTGCTTTTTTAATATAAAATAAAACGAAAAAAGACCAACTATATGATACCCTACATCTAGGGTTGCCAGACGGGCTTGGATGAGCTTGATTGTCAAGATTTTTTAGATCTTGTCAAGTTTCAAGCTAAAATACAATTTGTCGAGCTAAAAATATTCTATACCACTTTAAAATATTCTACAATTTAAATTTTTTAAAAAATATATTAAATTTCGTCAAATATAAAGAGTATGGTTTTCTCCGTTACCGATTGTATGCATATTTGTCATCAATTTCAAATTTTGTAGTACCGGCAGTATTAAAGGATGAATAACTTTTTTCAAAAGCTGAATTATTACTTGTTTTTTCTTGAGTATTAACTCTGTTATAACAGTTTGGATTGCCATGTCAAATTATGCTAAAGCAGCAGCAATTGCATGAAACGTATTGGCTCCATATTCACAAGAAAAAGTAATGCCTTAAAAGAAAGTTTCTTTTTTGAAATCTGCATTGACGCAAATTTTAGAAATGTAAAAATGTATCCATATGCAGTACAATATTTTAATATTAAAAATGGAATTCGTAGACAAATTGTGGATTTCTATGAAGATCCGAATGAAATTTCAATAGATATTTTCAATAAACATTTTAGGCTTTGACCAATGAAAATATAAACAAAATTTTTGAATTTGCTCACATTGAATACAAATGTTTACTCCGTCATGTGCCTACAAAATGGCTTTTCCTATTGCCTGCAGGTCAATGTCATGGATATTTTCTTCAGAAAAATAATTGCCGAAAATTTATTTGGGAATTTGTTTCAAATGGATTGCCAAATGATGAAGTTATAGACGATGGTAAAGAATGTTTTACTGAAGGTATGTCTGAATATTTATATTTTTTACAAAATACGTATTACAACTGGAAAGTGAAACTTCTACAATTGTAGAAATTCATAACATAATGACCAATCTTTTAAATAGTCTTAAAAATTGTTAAAAGATTTATTTTATAAAAGCCGCGTTTCAGCAATTTTGAAAAATCTTTCAAGAAGTGAATCAGTTTAATTTTAAATGGAATATAATAAATTTCTACAAGATGCAGTTTTTTATTAAGAAAAACGTTACGAATTTGGAATCAAATCTTTTTACAACAAAATTTCAGTAGTAAACTTAAAAAACATCTTTTATAGTGGGAAACGCTGTCTGAGCTTCCAGAAATTTTGAAAATTTCAGAACACATTGAAAAAGATATATACCGATATACTGACTACGCAAAGCATTTGATCAACTTCCGAAAGACATTTCCGCTTATAAAACATGGGCTAATTTTTTTCCAAAAATGTGGTAAAGTTTAAAAATTAGTATTTTTTGTATTTTCAATTCCAATCAGTAACGCTTTGTGTCAACTTTCTGTTTATCGTTTTATATTGTTTCTTTATAATTCTTTAGATTCTAAAAATTAATTAACGTAAGTTAATAATGTGATATTAATTTTAAAAATTAATATATAAATTATTTTTTTACATAAATATTATATTATTATAATAAATCAAACTATTATATTTTAGTTAACTTTCTCTTATTTAGTGTTTTATGTTGTTTTGTTGCTAATTATTTAGCTTGAAATTAAATTTGTTATTTAGTTTATTTAATTATTAATTGAATTCATTAATGTAAACATTAATTTCTAATCGTTTTTTTATTATGAATTTTATATTACTTTGAGTTTTATATATTTTTTGTTTAAATTAATTTTTTAGTTTCTAATAATTTTTTTTAAATTAAAATTTGTTTTTGATATAATTGATGCATCTAATTTTTCTTCAGGTTTTAATTTTTTTGATATTTCTGGTTATGTCAAGTTAAATTTACGAAATGTTAAACTACGCAACAATTCTGGCAACCCTACCTACACCACTTTAAAATTCTGAAATATTAGAGTACAGGTATTTTACTAAATGTAAAATAAAATATACAAATATTTTATGCTCTTTCGGGTGATTCTAGGAGGTGGGTTTAAATGAGAGCTATGCTATGTTTTGGACCAATGCTTATTAAATCTGATGTTTTTTCTACTTAGATACAAATAATTTGTATCAAATACCAACTTTCGTAAGGGATTTATGCACGTGTAAATCAATTGGGCGCTGATTTACATAAAATTTGGTACAATACATTAAAAACATCAACACAAACGCATAATACCCCAGCCACCTATGGTGATGTAGGGTATAATAATTAGTAACTAAATGTTTGTCATCATTATTGTATCATACTCAGTATGTTTGTTAAATCTGTTGTCACTTTTGTGAAAACTTTATAAAAAAAATTAAAATTAAATTATGTTCCATTGCTCACAAAATCGCTGAAATAATTAAACACTGTTACGAAGTTGTATTGAAACATTTTAAGCATAAAAACAGGCCCTTATGTAGCTTTGACACCTTAAGACTTCTGAACAAATCTTTAAAATTTATTTATAATATCAATTCTATTCACAAGGTAAAGAGTTTAGAAACTATGTTTCTTTCTACTTAGCAGTGTATTTTACAGTTTTAATATGTACATATATACAATTATTGTCTTTAGGAAACCTTTGAATTGTGTCAAATTCGTTGGTTAAATCCAATTTTCTTTGTAAACTTCATCCTAGAATAGAATTTAGTACATGAGTTACAATATTTTTATTAAAAGATATTTCAGCATAAAAATCGTATGTAAGCTGAAAAAGAAAGGCTCTTTTCATTATTAATACATTTTTGTTATAGATTACACAAAAAAGTACGATATTAATCAATAAATCTTGTTTCAAAGTCTTTTCCTAAATTTACTCCTATCGGGTGCGGTACGTACTCTATTAAATGGAGCATTTTGGCTTTTTACAGGAGCGTTCGTTTCATGTGCATTATCTCCAATCCTATCAGTCTCTAGCGGTCCAAAAAAATGTTGTGCTGAGGACCTGAATAATTAGTTAGTGCCGAAGCAAACTAACAGCTACCCTCCAACTCCCATGGCAAGAGTTGGTAGTAACCTCCAGCATTGTCCACGCACGTCTTATTAATAGAAAAAATAATTTTACGCCAATTCGCCGTTTTTTATCAATGTTTGCGTTTGAAGACATTTATATCCATATATATCAATCATACGAATCATCTTAAGAATTATGGAGCGGAAATCCCAAAGTATTATTTGTGCACCAAAATAATATAACAGGCGCGGATCTAGCTCAAGCTTTTGGGGGAGGAAAATAGAATGATTTTCACAACTATTTCCTCAAATTTTATGATTTAGTACAAATTTTCAAGAGTTTTAATTTTGGGGGAGTAAATTTGCATTTTTGCCTCCCCGTGGATCCGCGCCTGATATAATAATATAAACTTTAATATTTCGTAAAAATGTAGTTTGCAATAACATATTATTTATATGAAAATCAATCCTCAATTTTTTAAATTTTAAGAATAGGTCTGTAAACACTAAAATTCTTTCAGAATGTAAAACATAACGATTTATTCAAAATATATATAACCCAGCAAAAAACAGTGCTTACTTGGAAGCAATAGCATTGCTTACATAAGCGATATTTAGTTTTTTAATTAAATAAAGTTTCAAGAAATGCAAGTACAGTTAGTTATGGATTCTGCCACAAAAAACATCTTCCTTACAAAAAGTGGCTTCGCATAAGCAAAAAAAAATTGCCGGTTCCAAATTGCTTCTAGGCGACTCGATGTCGAGCAAAAATCATGATCATAAATGCGCTTCAGTAATGTTTTATTTAAGAAAGTCTGCTCTGCAATTGTGAGAATAGTATAAGCATGCTAAAGCGCAATTTATAATGCCATGATTTTTGTTCGAGATGAACCGCCTAGAAGCAATG
>MINK01174969.1:322-11018 GCA_001735545.1 Phormia regina
CACACAGCAATTTTTCTTGCCGCAATTCTGACTTTATAGACGAGAGAGGTAAAGAGAATTTAGAAGTCAGCGGCAAGAAATATTGCAGTGTGTGAACCCGGGCATAAACATATAGATTTTTTCATGTGCGAAAATTACTGTCACACACTGTATTGCTAGGGTTGAAGTATTCATTTATTATATTTATTTTTGTCATATTTAAGATAATTACGCTTTTCCCTACTCTACATTAAATACATTTAAACTCTAGCAAATTTAAAGCTTAAACTAATTTTAATGTGGGTCACCATAATGGGAGTTTTAAAAACAGTTTTATATAATCCATAATTAAAATTAATTTTAAAATTTTATATACAATTTTGTATCTATCTATGTATGTATGTATTTTGTGTGCTTATATATAATATAATATTTCATATCAAACCTATTAACCTGTAATTAAATTTGTCAGTTGTGTCAAAAATGTTTAATATCACATTTTCTGTTTCTACTTAGAAGCCTGTTGAAGTAGGTACTTATGTATGTGTTTGTAAGTGTAGTTGTTCATAAAGAATTTTTTATATATATTTACGTAATAATTATAATAACCATCGCATTAATTTTAATACCTCAATGTTTATATAAGTGTAATGGTATTATATATACTATGCTTAGAGGTTATACCCAATATTTACAAAAGTATATGTGAGACTTATAATATTGGGAGAAGAAATAGAAAGAACATTTTTAAACAAAGTAAAAAAATATATATATGTATATATTTAACACTTAAGATCAGTAAATGAACTTGTGGAATAAAGTAAATTTTTAATAAAGCATTTCCAAAATTAGCGCCAAATATTGATATTTAAATTCTTTGATTATAACTATATGAAAATCCATTGATATTAAATACGAATGTATTAATTATTTAATATCAAAATATTTCCCTTCTACTTTATCCAATAATTATTATTAAATATTTATTATATATTTCCTAAAACTACTAATTTCTTATTATTTTTCTCCTTTTCTTTTAAAGAAAAACTTTCTTCTAAATAATATCCCAATACAAATGAATAAGTTACTTAAAAATAGTTTTCATTGTCCATGAAAAATTGTTTAATTTTATTTATTGATTAATTTGTAATTCGAACTTTAGATATGAAAACAAAGAAGCAAAAACCAAACTAAAGAATTTTTTTCTCCAACTTGAGTTTATTTTATTCGTCTGTTTACTTTAAGTTTTCTTTGCTTCTAGTTTCTTTTTTTCTCTCTCTCATTTTTGTGTATGTAACTTAAATTGTTAATGCCATCGAAGTGTTTTTGTACCTTCATTTACAGATGGTGTTTGTGTTGGTGATGGTAATGTTGGTGGCGGTGTTGTTTGTTATATTATTGCTGTTGTTGTTGTTGCTTTTATTCATTGTTGTCGTTTGGTGTTAGTTTAAACACGCAAGGTGCTTTAGATGAGGAATTACCTTAAGACACGTTATGATAGTGTTTGTTATTTGCTTTAATTTGTATATATATGTATATGTAGATGATTATGCGTGTGTGTGTTCATGTTTAGCAGTTATGTAATATTGTGGTTTGAGGTGAATTTTATTGCCAATAGTATGTTTTTTCGTTAGAAGATTTAAATTTATGTTTTGCATTAATTTGTTTTTTTTTTTTTTTTTTTTTTTTTTTTTTTTTTTGCCATTAAAATAAATTCATTTAGTAAGAGCTTAAAGGCCATTAAATTAGAAAATTTAATTATTGAATTGATATACGTTTAATATTTGTCTTAGAGATTAAACTATAAACTATATGCACAATTTGGGAATTCATTTCATTGTAAAGGTAATATTCAAATTGTTAATTTGAAATTCAATTTCCTTATAAATAAAATTTTCAAAATTTGATTTACTAATTCAAAATAAAAAAATCTTTTGGTTATCCAACAAAGTCCACTCAGAAAAGAATATTTATTTTTTTTATAAAATTTTTAACTAAATGGGTTTTAATTCATATTTTAAATATAAACTTCTTAAAAAAATTTAAATTTGTCTAAAAAAATATAGAAATAAAATAAATTCAAGTCAATTTTGAAACATTTCAGTTCATATCTATTTAAGAAAAAGTAGTAATAATAACATAATAATAAAATAACAATTATTCTAGTTATTAATATTATTATTTTGATGATTGTAGCAAAATCAATTAAAAATTAACTAATATTAGCAATTTCGTAATTGAAGTCGATATTTACTCTTTGCTCAATCGAAATTTCAACTGGTTGGCTAGTTGAATTTACGTGAAACTTAGTATAGGCGTATCAAAAGCATAACAAAATTTTATTAGATTGCCAAATTTTTCCTTTTCGTCCGATTTTTGGAACGAGTGCCCAATGGAACTATTATGTAATGTTGTAAAGATGACACTGACTATTTCAAAGTCGTTGCCCATAGAGACCAAATTGGTCCATTATGATTCCTTAAACGCTAAAATCCACTTCGTTGACTTGATATATTCAAGGAAAACGAAAGGATTTGTATCTCTGGTATCAGTCAGCCTCTAAAAAAAAAAAAGATCCAGAAAAATTAAATCGCCTTTTGGATAGGGCTTCAATACACCACCTAGAAATATCATCTTCTTTAACACGTAATCTTACTATATGCATACTAAGAGTATTGTGGCCAGTAATAAGATTAATTACCTTTATCACTTACGTCCTATTCATGTCCAGAAGAATATTTTTATATTTTATTTTTTCTTCATCCCATAATTGCTTAGTCCGTATATTGCTACCAGATTCTTGCCATCGACTTGACCAAACAATTATCGATTCATGTTTAATTTTTTGAATGACCAAGGATATGGGTGGGAAAACTTCTCTTACTGCGTTTTCCTGTGGTAGGTGCACACCTCTTTTTGCCAATTCATCCGCTTTCTCATTGCCTAGAATAAGTCCTGGCACCCAGCAAAGATTAATGTTGTGTTGTTCCCGAAGAGCTAGAAGCTCTTTGACTACCTTAGACTTAAAATTACCTGTCTTTAATGCCTTTATATTAGCTTGACAATCAATGAAAAAGCTATTATTATACTTGGATATTTATAATATTGATACTCATTTTGCTGCCACGTAAATTTCGGCTTGGAAGATATTACAATAGGTTATTAAACGATAAAAGGTCTTCAAATTCAGGTTCCTGCAAAAACTCGACATCCAGTTCCATCATAGATCTTAAAACCATCGGATCCATAAGGTTAAGTAGGCTCAAAGCAGGGTACCACTGACATAAAAATTATTTAATTGCTTGCCAAATTTTTGTTTCTAGTCCGGTTTCAAATTATTATAGGCCCTAATACTTTTTCACAGTTTTCATATACATATGTGGAAAATCAAAAAATTTTTATATCAAAATTTAAATCAAAAATTTAATTTATTATTTTAAAATGTGAACTGTATAGTAAAATATGTGTCTTTCGCTTTTGAGGTTAAGAACATATTTTTGGTCCATAAAATTATGCTTTCATTGGACATCAATAGTAACATAATTTATATTTCGCTATAGTTGACAAGCCAAAAAAGTTTGGAGATAAAAATGATTCTTAACATATATTTTTCGATGATCTAAACAAATATCTTACACTGAAAAAATTTTAAAAAATATATCGATTTCAATATTTTTCTATATAACCAAACAGCCAGCAAAGCAATCAATACTTTAAAAAGTAAATTAAAATCATAACAGGAATATTAAAATAATAAAAACTCTCCAACTTCTAATGACAACGCTTTGTCGCAATCGACCTTTATTTAAAATAAAATGAAACATTAAAAATTTACAACTAAAAGTTCTAAAAATAATTTATGGTTTTCTTAATATAAATTTAAATTTTTTTATATAGAATTTCTTGTTATCAAATATTTGATGATCCAAAAAAAAAAAAGAACATTTTTCTTTAGCAATAATTTAACAAGAAATCTAACCGCATCTTCTTCCTTTACCTATTAGAGTATTCCCCAGAGAAGTTCTTGTGAAGACATTGACCAAAAGTTTAAATAAAAATAAAGAAAATATATTAGTAATTTTTAATTAAATTTACCAAACCAAAATATATATTCAAATTGTTTTCCTATACCTACCCACAAATAAACACAAACAAAATTACGCTAACAAAAATATTTTGTTTTTTAATTAAGGACCTAAAATTCCATTAAGTTATTTCAGTTTTCTATCAAAAGAGTTGGGCGAAAATGCAAAAAAAAAAAATAAAACAAAAAGGAAAAGCAAGAAAGAAAACACAGAAAAAATTGTTATACCAAACCTTTTTTCTGTTGTTGTTTTTAAATGCCAACCCTTTGCATGTTGCCAACCATTACTCAGGCAATTTAAAATTTCAATTCATTAACGCTAAAGTTCACCCCCATACAAGGATATAGCATATACTTATTTACCTATAAAAATACACCCATACAAGTTAAATTTGATAGGAAAAAAAATTATACAAACACAAATGAAATCACATAAAAATGAATATAAAATTAAGTTGAAAAAACGGAAGAAAAAAATAACATAAACCAAAGAGTAGACTTGGAAATAAGTATAAGAGAATACTGAGAAAAAGAGGAGAAAGAACACACAGAAATTGACAGTTGATGCGACAGCAATGATGACGACAATGACAACATTAAACCACCCACTCACACTCTTACTCTCGACCACACACTTGCCAACATGCAAATTTATGTGAATGTATTCATGCATAACAGCAAACGTACAGTGAGTAGCGAAATTAGGAGAGAGACTTTAATTTCACTTTGAAAAGATCACCTAATTTGTTCAATGAAATTATAACTCATATTAAATTTTGTAAAATAAAATAAAAATTTTAAATTGTTTTTAATAATCTTTAGAGATAATTTAGACTTTCAAAATATTTTTACCATCTGTATGTTTTCAAAATAATTTGTTCAATACAGTAATCAGTATATGTGCCAGAAAAGCCCGTAGTACGTAAGTAATGTTGACATTGAGAAAATTTTATGCAGATGGTGCCAAAGGACACAAACAACTGAATGAAAAAAAATTGGCATCACAATAACAGCAACAACACTAAAAGCTACAATATCATCAGTAGCTGTGGCTGACAAAAGCAACAGTATTAAAAAGAAGACATAGCACAGCCACAGATGCACATTAAGACTGACATACCAAAAAATAATTCAAGTTGCAGTGAAGCATTACTGACTGTTGTTGTAGTTGCAACTTTGCTGCCAGCATCAGACATATGCATACATATTTACTTAATTCAAGCAAACACAGACATACATATGAACATTTCATTCACTAGAGATTTTTGCAGAGGGACAACTTAAAATTATTACCCAATGTTGACCTCTATTGGAAATATTTTTTGTTTTTGCACGAAAAATTAAAGTACAAAAACAAAAGTTTAATTGCAAGAGAAAATATTTGTGTATTTGTTGTACAGTAAGTGTATTTAAACTTAAGTTGCAATAGTAGCCACCCAGCGAGCTCACTGTGAGGCAAATTGTAAAATTTTTGGTAATAAATCAGCAAGAAATTATGAACAACAACACTCTGTGTTTCTGGTATTTAGCCCATAACTTTTTTATTTGTTAGGCGATTTTGCTCATTTTCAATATTAAACAAATCTTATATAAGATAAATATTTCGTCTCCCTATCTGCTTTCATCAGACAGACAGACAGACAGACAGACGGATGGACATATTTTCATCATAAGGAGTGTGATCAAAAACATCTTAACACAAGTTTTAACTTTTTTCTGAAGCAAAATTTTAATTATTTTTGATCTAGTTATATTTAAAAAAAAATATTTTATTTATAATGACAACCATTTTTTTGTACATTTTATCAAAATGGGTGACGAAAGATGTACGTACTATAAATTATTAAAAATTTCCAAAAATATCCAAAGTGGTCCTACAAATAATTGCTCAAAGAAATAAATATCTTTAGTCAAACTCTTTTCAGTATTACAAAATAGTATCAGGAGAACTTAATTATTGGTAGGGAAAATGGTTCGGGGAGAAATAAGGTCCACATAATAGAGGCCAAAAAAATTTAAAGCATATTGAAAATAGTTCCAAACACATCTGGTAGAAAAGCAGCTCTGAGAGCACAATACTCTGGCTATTAGGAGTGAAAAGTTAATGCTAATGCGGAATTAACAACATATAAAGTCCAAAATGTTCAAGACTGAAATGCTACAAAAAAAAAAAAAAAAAATAAGAGCCATTAATTAAAATTTCATAAAAAAATTCTAATTTTGTAAAATGCACGGTGAATTGTATGTAGTGACAGCGTCCTGGTCAAAAGCTGTATGTTGATAATACTCCAGGATATGTCAAGATAAGAGAACAATGGGTCTACATATTTTTGGTCCTATTTGAGATGGTGTTACTACGTGAGAATGCTCTGGAGTGGTACCAAAATAGTTACATAGTTTTTGTACCAAGAGAGTTCAAACATCTAAATTATTTGACCAGTGAAGAAATATTCGAATTTTGTGAAAGAAGAAATGAAGAGTACCAGAAAGATGTTCTCAAAATATTAAAGAGATAGACAGACTATTCCAAAAATGTGGCTGAAACAACTATCATATCTCAAATGAAAGGGTTATGGGAAAAGGTCTTCATCTTAATAAAAAGTGGTTATACAAAAAAAACAATGAAAATTCTATAATCAACCGTTTCCAAGTTTTTGAATTTTATATATGCTAAGACTTTTTTAATCACATTCCTTGGCTAGATCGACTCAAAAATATTTGAGCCAAATATGTTACATCTATTTGCTTTTAACATACAGACAGACCGACATAGCTAAATCAACTCAGAATCTAACTGTGGCTAAGTAAATATATTATTTGTGGAGCTTGAAATGATTTTATCGACATGTGACACATGGAATCACAAAAAATTAAAAAAAGTCTGATTTTAGAAACTTTTTTTAATTTATTGATTATGATATTTTTTTACAATAGACTATTTTCGATTGACTTTTGATATACATAAATACCTAAATCAAATCACAATTTCCTTATTTGCCAATTATGAACCTTAAATTTTGAAATATTTAAAGAAAAATAGCTTTGAGGAAAAGAGAAGGAGTAGCTCAATATTTATGTAAAAATAGTCACTTTTCATCACTATTTTTCGAGTACTGACCTTAAATACTTTTCACATTTAGACGGTTATCATAAATTTTTTACGGCATATTACTAAAAGATACATTATAAATATCAAAATTTTTTAAAGAATATTTCCTTTATAAACATCAAGACTTATTTCTGAAAAATGAAATAAAGTCCAGGCAAAAAATCTGAAATTAAAAATTCAAGCCTAAATATCTGTTTAACTAACAAAGATAACTTAAGTGATAAGGCATATTTTCTATATTTTCAAATAATTTACAGAAACAAAAAAGTTTATGGAATCAGATTTAATTTTTTGAATTAAAATTTGTTAAAATTTTTACATTATCCATGTAATGAACTTTAACAATCTAAAGCCTATCTCGTATTATCACAGAGTGATTAAGAGATAATTTATCTAAAGGCTTAAGTCCCCTTCTACAACTTTTTCATACATTATAACTCGATACTATACCAGTAGTTCAGGAGATTTATTCAGGATTTTATTAACAAAAATTTGAAATTTAACGCCACTGTGTAGCTCTGTGTGTAAATGCATGTTTTTAAGCTGCCAGTGAAGACTTAAGGGCAACAGACACGCACACACCCACATACACATGTGTGCTTACTATAAAATACTATATAAGTAAAATTACATTAAAGTCAATCGTAAAACTATTTTTAAAGGTATACACTCATCTTAAGTGCAAGTGCACAATATGTCATATATCAGCCCATTTTCCAATGAATTCATACGCTCACATGAACATTTCCAAAAATACTTACATTAAATTAATGGATGAATGAATAAAGTGAACGTATGAATGAATTTATGAACACCAGAAATGAAATTATATTAAAATTTCATATGTCATATGTTTAATTTAAACAATTCATTCGTATTTCAAATAATGTGATAAATGCTGGTTTTCCATAGAAAATGTCATTTAAAGCTTTTGAGTAATATTTATGGAGCGGTTAATATTAAAATATTTCAATGGAATATTATGTCAAATATAATTTAGTTTTGAAATCTTTTTGAAACAGCAAAGCAATAACAACTATTTTTGAAACACCATTTCATAATAATGAAGTTTTAATATATGCTTACATTTTTTTACACGGCGTGTAAAATATTATTTTATTTTACAATTTAATTTCAATGAAGAGAAATCAATTAGCTCTTATTACCCTCAACGAAGAATGTCAATATTAATAATGGTTGGTGGCAGAAAAATATTGTAAAAGTAATGTGTAAATTTTACTCTATTTTAAATAAAATATCAGATACAAAAAATAATTATAACACAGAATTACAATATAAAATAAACATTTTATGGAACTGGGTTTTTCATTCAATTTGGATACAAGGTATTAATAATTTCTTTTCTCCTCGCAATTTTCTAAATTAAGGCGGTTGTATTGTATTTTGAGGAATACACGAAAACTATTTGTCTTGTCTTATTATTTTTTTTTTTTTTTTAAAAAATGTTCGAATCGAATTACACAATAACTCCCCAGAAATTGAAAATCAAATTCTTTTGGAAATTAAATAAATTTTAAACTTAATAGTTTCATTGAATTAGAAATTAAATAAAATTTTAAGTTGATAAAAGTTTTCACAGAAAAAAAAAAAAAAAACNNTTTTTTTTTTTTTTTTTTTTTCAAAAATTTATAAACAACTTGTTTGTAATTAAAATTTTCTTCAAATTATTCTTATATTATTTTTTGGAAAATATGTTTGATTAAAAAATCTTAAAAATGTGAAAGCGTCTAAAATTCAAACTTTTATACCTTAATCATGAAGATAATTAAATTTATTTTAAATAATTTTTTTTTTTTCGTTTTCAAATCCTCATTTTATTAACCTAAAGCGGCACTTAGTCCATTAGATTATACTTTAAGAACAACTTATAACCAATTTCTATAATAAACTTCCTTGAAATCAGGGGGGTTATTGTGTAATTCGATTCGAAAAAAAAAACTTTCAAAAATCAATGTATTTTAAATACAATTCAGAATTTCTTTTCGAATCGAATTACACAATAACTCCCCAGAAATTTAAAATCAAATCCCTTTTGGAAATGAAATAAATTTTAAACTTAATAGTTTCATTGAATTATAAATTAAATAAAATTTTAAGTTGATAAAAGTTTTCATAGAAAAAAAAAACACATTAATCTTTGATAAATTTAAAATCGCTTTATCAATAATATCTTTTCTTTAAAATACATAGTTTACAAAATTTGAAAATATTTATTATACTTTACTCATACATTGTGTAAAGGAAATAAAAATATTCACTTTATATTCGACAACTAAACGACCGCTTTCAATTTTCAATAAAAGATATTTTTATTTGCTCAACAAAATACAATAAACGTGATACATATGAGGGCAACTGATGTTGAAGTACAAATTTGAAGCAAATATAAACAGGACATGCAACATTTTCAATATAAACTGCACGTTCTATTTGTATATATTTTGTATGATATTTTTATGGGCATAAACGAAAATGGCAACAGAATTAACACATTTGCACATAAAGATATATGTATATGTAAGTATGTATGTATATATGGATGTATACTTTACATAGATACATAAATGAATGAATTTATTAGTAGTTAGGTGTTTGTGTGCATTTCAAAAAATGAACTCATATAGTGGATGGTTGAAAATATTTGTGTTTATAAAAGTTTTAATATTGTGATGTTGAAAGTGGGTGCTAATGTTTACGAAAAAAGGAAATCGAAACAGCTTTATGTTTATTACATTAAGAGGAAATAAGTTTGATAGGTAAATAATTTCTTCAAGTTACTCTTATTTACCTTTAAATACTAAAATTATTTTTTATTTGCTACGAAATTAGTGAACGTAAATCCTTAGTATTTATCCTATAATCGTCTCACCAACATGCATCGCAACATTCATTACAGAAAAAATCTAATAAATTCTATAGTTTTTATTTAATATTAAAATATAAAGATATAGTCAGTTAAGCCCGACCAAATGATATCCTATACCACACAGTGGGATCAAACGCAAATTTTTGGTAATAAATCTGTATCTAAATAACTACTGGTGGAATTAAATTGAAATGTATGAAAGAGTTTCAGAGGAACACTTAAGCTTTATGAAAAATCATCCAGTAATCACCCTGTGATAACACAAGAAATTCTACAGGGTTTTAAAATTGACTTCCTCGAATATGTAAAAGTTTAAAAAATCGTAACTTATACAAACAAAGTCCGATTTTAGAGATTTTTTATATTTCTGTAAAGTTTTTAGCAAGATAAAAAAAACAAGCTTACGCACTTCAATTTTAAGTTTTTGACTTTTTAGCTCGGCAAAAATATTTAAAGTCAGCACTCTGAAATTGAAAAATGGCTATTTTTTACTGAAATATAATATATTTCTTACACTTTTTACTCAAAGTTCCATTTAAGAAAAAACATTTTTCTCTATATGCAGAAAAAAGTAAAAATCGACTTCAATTACGAAATTGCTTTTATTAATTAATTTTTAATTGATTTTGCTCCAATC
>MINK01174970.1:0-17365 GCA_001735545.1 Phormia regina
ACATTAGCAGCATTAAACAAATAATTATGTAAAGAAAGTTAATAATTAAAAAAATATAAATTAATAAAATATTTTTATAGTTTAATAAAACAATTACCAAAAGATTGTTTTATTAATATTTTTTCAAATATTTTATTTTAGTTAAAAAGTTTTAAAATTTTAAATAGTTTTCTTAATTGCTTTGAAAAATAAATTGTTTAAATTCTTAACAAATTATTACAATTTTTGTGGTTTTAATAAACAAATAATAAACAAAAAATTAATCTAAATTTTATTTAAAACATAAAATTCCACAACTACTGCATATAATTTTTTTCTCTCATTTTATTATAAATATTATTATTTGCTATGCAATTTATCTGGGTAATTTTATAGTTTTTGTAGTTGTAGTTGTTATTATTGTTGTTAAAATGGTTGGTAACATACATACCAATCAAATCACGTAGAAATTACACAAAATGATCAGGTGTTCGTTCTTATAACACATACACACTTACATGAATATTTATATACAAATAGACATAAAGACAAGACAGACGGACAGACAGACGGACGGACAAACGATTGGACAGACAAACATAACCATCCACCCGGCTTAACTGGCTAGCTATCTAACTATATGTATGTTTTCTATACAATCAATATATTTTTATACTTAGACATAACAACAACTATATTTATTAACTAACCAACATAGACAAATGTTACCTTATATGCAGGTCTTTTTTTAAGAAAAATTAATAATAATGTAAAAAACCAACTACAACAAAAATATAAAAAAAATAAAAATATTATTTTATTATAGAAAAATTGTTTAAATAACAATTGCGTAAAAAAAGTTAAAACTCAAATTACATAGAAATAAATTTATAAAAAATAAAAGAAATATTTAACAAATTATGAAGAATATTAAACAAAAAAATAAAGAAATATTGAATAAAATAAAATAAAATGGAGAAGAATAAGTAAGAGCGCTATATTTGTAATATAACGAATGATTTTTTTTTATTTTTTTATATTCAAATACCTAAGAAAATATTTGTAATAAATATAAAAAAAAAAATTAAATAAATTTATAAAAAGTACCATTCTAAAAAAGTACAAAATTTGAAGAAAATTACCTATCAAAAATTATTATATTAAAAGATCTAATAAAAAATATTCAATTTAAAAGAAAAGGAAATCGATTAATCAATATAAAAAATTGAGATAAAAAGTACCAACCTACAAAAAAGTACAACAATTTGTGAAAATTACCCATTAAAAAGTTTGTTATATTAAAAAATCTAATAAAAAATATTAAATTTAAAAAAAGAAGTAATAAACACTTACCAACTACTAAAAAAACAAATTAAAAAAGTACCTTTATTTCAAAAAAAGTGCCAATTAAAATCCAAAAAAAAAATAAATAAATAAATAAATAAATAAATAAATTTTGAAAATAAGAATTTATTAAGAAAAAATAAAGGAATTTCCATGCAGGTACAAATTTTAAACAAATAAAAGCATTTAAGTTTTTAAATAAATAACAATGTTAATTTTTAAACAAATTCTTGAAAATACCTATAAAGTTTCTAACAAAAAAAGACTTTAAATAAAATATTAATTTAAAAAAAATTCCGTTTTTCAAAAAAAAGTACCAGCTTTCAAAAATCAATATAATATTTTCAAGAAATAAAAAAATTTTCTTTATAAAAGAAATAAAAATACAAAGTATCTACCAAAAAAAGTACCTTAAAAAAATAAAGGTTAGTCGCTCTTCAAAAAAAGTAGCAGTCTTTAAAAACCAATAAAATAATTACTAGAAAGTAATAATTGTTTCTTATAAAATAAATAAACAAAAAAATTGAAAAATGCTACAAAGTTTCTAACAAAAAAGTACCTTAAAAAAGTAAATATTACCCCCTTTTCAAAAAAAGTACCATTCTTCAAAAACTAATATGATAATCTTAAAAAAGTAATAATTGTTACTTATAAAGGAATTAACCAAAAACATTTTAAAGGCTACAAAATTTCTGAAAAAAGTACCTTAAAATTTTAAATGTTACCCCCTTTTCACAAATAGTGCTAACTGATAATTTCAAGAAAGTAATAATTGTCCCTTATAAAATATATAAGGTCCACAAAGATTCTAACAAAAAAAAAGTACTTTAAAAAGGTAAATATTACCCACATTTCAAATAAGTACCAGTCTTCAAAAGCCAATAAAATAATTACTAGAAAAAGTACCTTAAAAATGTAAATTTACCCCCTTTTCAAAAAAAGTGTCAGTCTTCAAATAACTAATTAATAATTTCAAGAAAGTAAAAATAAGGAAATAACAATAAAAAGAAATCTTGTTAAACACTACAAAGTTTCCAACAAAAAAGTACTTTAAAAAAGTACTTTTCAAAAAAAGTACCAGTCTTCAAAAACTAATATAATAATCTTAAAAAATTAATAATTGTTTCTTATAAAATAAATAAACAAAAAAATTTAAAAGCCTAACTAATAGTTTCAAGAAAGTAATAATTGTTCCTTATAAAAGATAACGTTCAAAAATATATTTTAAAAGTCTACAAAGTTTCTGACAAAAAAAAAAAAAAGTACCTTAAAAATTTAAAGTACCATTTCAAAAAAAGTACTAGTTCTCAAAAACCTAACTAATAATTTCAAAAAAGTAATTATTTTTCCTTATAAAAAATATAACGTCAAAAAATATCTTTTAAAAGTCTACAAATTTTCCAACAAAAAAAGTACTTTAAAGTAAATGTTAGCCTCTTTTCAAATAAAAAGTACCAGTCTTTAGAAACCAATAAAACAATTTCAATAAAGTAATAATGGTTCCTTAAAAAAGAAATAACAATAAAAATAAATCTTGTTAAAGACTACAAAGTTTCTAACAAAAAAGTACTTTAAAAAAGTTATTAATTTAAAAAAGTAAACATTTTCAAAAAAGGGCCATAAAACATAACAAGTTTCCACAACAAAAAAGTACGAATTTTGAAGAAAAACGAAACGAATTCATCATAGAAAGTACTAATTTACAAAAAAAAAAATCTTAAAATTACCCATTAGAATTTCAGTACCAAAATACTTTAAAAATACATATGTATATAAATACATATCTACTTTAATTTATAAAAATTATAATAAAAATCACAATTTTCTAAATGATATCAATAGTATTATTATTCCAAAAATTACTAGGGCCTTATATTGTAAAACACTTCCCCTGAAAATTTTCATGTAAATTATTTTTGTTTTTCAAAAATTTGTATGAAAATTTTTTCAAAGTGTGATGAAGGGATTAAGGAATAATCTTTCTTGCCGCAATTTTGAGTTTATAGGAGAGAGAAGAGAGGGGAGTACTAAACTTTTACATTCTCTTTACATCTCTCGTCTGCAAAGTCTTGCGCACCTCGACTTATTTTTTCAAATAAAGATCCAATTTTATTATTTTTAATTTTCTAAAATGAATAAAATAAATTTCAATTTAAAAAATTGCAAATTTTCTAATAATTGCTTTAAAAAAATTTAAAAAATACTAAATTTTAAAATAAATCAAATATAGTTCCTTTTGAAAAATGTACCAAATGTCACCTTTTTGAAACATAACAATTCTACAAAATTAAATTTTCAAAAAATTATTTCAAAAACTAATTTTAAAAAAGTAAATTTTTGAAAAGAAAAATAATTAAAAAAAAATAATAATAAATTAAAAAAAAAGTATTTATATATAATTACACATTTATGTTTATTTTTTAATATATATTTTAAGAATTATTTTTATTTTTTAATTCCCTTTTTTTAAAATGCTTTTTGCAAAATATAGAAAATTTCAATGAAATTGGATACATATTTTATAGGTTTTACAATTTCTATTTTATTTAGACTTTTTTTAATATAAAAAGGTTTTGAAATATTTGATGATTTATAAAAATAATATTTTATCCAAATTTATTTATTTTATTTAGGTCAAAGGTTTGATTTAGGACCTATAAATTATTTAAATTACAAACCTAATGACACACTTAATTATTCTTTTAAAAATATAGTGAAGGGTGTTATAATGTTAACAATGTTTAAACAGTTGTTTTTTTTATTTTATTATTTATTTATTTATTTTTTTGCTTAAGTCTTTTGTTTGTTTATTTTTTTTTATTATTAATAAATTATTGAAGCAATAATGTTTGCTGCTTAAGTCTTTTGTTTTGCAGCTTATTACATATTATAAAAAATATCAATAAATTATTATTGTTAACAAACAATTTACAATTTGTCTTTAAACATTAACAAATATTTCAAAGATATTATTTACAATTGTGTGTTAAAAAAAATAAAAAAAAAACTACAAAAATTATTTAAATAAAAAAATGAGTGAAATAAAATTAAATTCATATTTAAATTATATCAAAAAAATTTAAAGAAAATGAAACAAAGTTATTGTTAAATAAACAACATATTTGGAAGAAAAAATAGTGGATGAAATTTTTAGTAAAATTAAAGACAAAATTTATAATTTATGGCAACTAATTTACATTAAATTATAGCTGTTATTTTTTTTTTTTATAAAGGATGACACAATATTGAAAAGTTTTAGTTGCAATGAATTAATAAATAAAGTTTTTCTGTAGATAAAGATAAATTTGTTTATTTTTGAAAAATAAAGCCTTTTAGTAATCTTTTTGATATTTTCCTTAAATTTGATCTGTTGCAAAATTCTTTTTAAATTACTTAGTTTTTTTTGCGCTTAACTCTTCCCAAGAATAGTTAAAAATTCAAAACATTTTAATGCATTTTAATATTACAAAATAAAAAAACTTAATTCACAAAAAGTTCAACAAACTTAATGGCAACAAAAAAAATGAAATAAAACAAATAATACTTAAATCTAAACAACAACAAAAAAACTACAACTTACAAACAGTAATTAAGTTTTATTTATCAAGACAACAAATGAAAAGAAAAAAACTTATAGAAATTCTTATGTAATGACATAAAACAAATACAACTAAATGCCCAACAGTTTTGCAGTCTAATCACTTAAAGTGCACCTCGAAAAAAAAGGATATTTCATCCTAAAAATATAAAATTTTAAACTGACTATATTTTAGATTACCTCCTTGCTTAACAAAGGACATAAATTCATAAATCAATTAACCAAAAATTAATGTATTTAAAACTAAACTTAAATTAACTCTAAAAGCCAAACTAAAAAATTTATTACACTACATTTTAGATTACCTAGGGTCAACTTAAGAACCCTATCGATACATAACTGCTTAACAAAAATCTCATTAATAATTTGTAATCACTTTTTTAAAAATACTTTTAAAAATTATATCCTTTTACTGTTTTTGAACTGTACTCACTACACATTAGACTACCTGGAGTTAATAAAAGTACCCTATTAACTTATTATAATCACTTTTTTAAAATTACTTTTAAAAATTATATCCTTTTCTTTGTTTTTGAACTGTGGGGTTTAAATGATGAGTTTGTTTTTTATTATTATGGTTGTTGTTGTTGCTTTTCTTTTGTAAGTTGTTGTAATATAAAGTAAATATCTTTAATATAGGTGTATGATATTAGTAAACATTAAATCGTAGGCATGCATCTTTAATATGATGTTAAATCATCAGTGTAAGTAAGATTTCTTTTTTTGATTTTTTTTACTTTTATCATAATTTTTTTTACTTCTTGTGGCATTTGTTGTTTGGTGTTCATGCAACAAATATAAGTGAGTATTTGTAGCCACATAGCTGTTTAACTGCTTTGTTAAAGTTAGAGTTATGCTGCAACATAAAATTTCTTAGTAAAAACAAACAAAAAAAAGTTATGTTGTTGCTGCTGCCAGCTACATACATATATGTGTAACCAAAGAGTGCAACAAAATATTGTAATTGTCATTACAGATCAGTGTCGACACCTGGTTAAATGAAGCAACACTAACAAATGTTGTTGTTCTTTTTAAATATCTAACTCTAAGTATGACTATCTGTCTGTCTGTATAACTGTCCGTCTTTCTGTCCGTCTGTCTTTCAGTCTATCTATCTGTACTTCTAACCTTCCTTCTTTCTTTCTATCTTTTTTTTATTATTGTTACTTATGTTATTTAGTACTTTTTTTTATAAATACTGTTGCATCACATTTTTAAATTGCTGCAGATGGTTACCAACAAAATAAATAAAAATATATATAAAAATTTCCTTTTTTTTTCTCTTATATTGTTGTCATTGTTGAGTCAGTAGTAGTGTTAGTAAAACAACAATAACAAAAAAAAAAACAACAGCAGCAACAACATAAGTATAGAATTACAACTTATTGCTATAAAGCCTGAACTGTCGTCATCGTTTGAATCCTTGAGCCGACAACAGCATGTTAAAGCGCAAGGCGCACCTTTTAAGACAATGTCAATGTTAATGGTCAACATATGTTCATTTGCAACAAAATACATACATATAGTACACAAACAACAACTACCACAAAAATACAAAAAAAAATCTTAAAATAATGTTATAATGTAAAAAAAGCAAAAAAACCTTAAGTAATAGCATTAAAATGAACACTCAAAATACTTAATAAAATAAATAAAATATAATTAACCCTTTAGGGGAATAAAACATTGCTGCTCTTAAATGCTCATAACCCAAAAAGACCAGTAACTATGAACAAAATTTTAACCAGACCATAAATTAGATTATAGTCAGGATTATCAAAGACTAAACTATAGTCAAAACAATAAACGATACTATAGTCAAAAATATAACTAGGCTACAGTCTAAAACAGACTAGCTAAGGCTATAAAATAGACTATCTTAATGACTATAGACTATACTTTAGCCAGGATTATAAAATAGACAATAGTCAATACTATAGAAAGCTTTATAGTCAAGACTATAAACTAGACTATAGTCAGGTTTATAGTCAAGACTATAAACTAGACTATAGTCAGGTTTATAGTCAAGACTATAAACTAGACTATAGTCAGGTTTATAGTCAAGACTATAAACTAGACTATAGTCAGGTTTATAGTCAAGACTATAAAGTAGACTATAGTCTGGTTTATAGTCAAGACTATAAAGTAGACTATAGTCTGGTTTATAGTCAAGACTATAATGTGGACTATAGTCAGGTTTATAGTCAAGACTATAAACTGGACCATAGTCAGGTTTATAGTCAAGACTATAAACTGGACCATAGACTATAGTCTGGTTTATAGTCAAGACTATAAAGTAGAATATAGTCTGGTTTATAGTCAAGACTATAATGTAGACTATAGTCAGCTTTATAGTCAAGACTATAAACTAGACTATAGTCAGCTTTATAGTCAAGACTATAAACTAGACTATAGTCAGGTTTATAGTCAAGACTATAAACTGTACTATAGTCAGGTTTATAGTCAAGACTATAAACTGGACCATAGTCAGGTTTATAGTCAAGACTATAAACTGGACCATAGTCAGGATTATAGTCTAGTCTATAGTCTTTATTATAGTATAGTAAATAGTCTTGACTATAGTTTTATATGTAGTCTAGTTTATATTAAATTTTTCACTATGATATTCTCTATTTAAATTTTATCCCCTAAAATTAAATTTCCATCCCTTTAAGGATTAATTTATATCATCAAACTTCAAGCACAGAGAAATGGGCGCCAGTGATTAAGTTGGTTAAGAACACTAACAAAAAAAAAAAATAATAAAGAAAGAGAAAAAGGAAGAAATGCAAGAAGAAAAATTATGTGGTCACTGGTCAATGTTTGGTTTAATGCTAATGAACATGAGATGACATTAAATATAATGTTTTCTATAGAAAAAAATTCAAACACACACATATACAGACAAAACTTTATAACAATTAAAGTTTTTGTTTTAGTAATCTGCCTTAACTAAACAAATATTCAAAGGAAATAAAAATAAATCGTTTTAGATTTACACCAATCTTAATTTATCAAAATTGTTGTTGTTTATATTTTTTTTAAGCTCCACATGCCAAGAAGTTTTTTTTGTATGATTTTTTTTTCAAAATAAAAAGTAAGTGTTCACATTAAATGACAAACTCTTTGTGACATGCTGTTGTCACATTGCATGTCAAAAACAGCTTTTGACAACTAAACAAAAAGCGAAAACTTTGCCACAGTCAATAGCTGTGATTAAGAGTGTCACCACTGATGGTGTCAGTGTATTGTTTTAATAATTTAAAAAAAAAATAATAATAATAAACAAATAAAAAAATAAAAATTGCATGTGATATTTATCACTTTTTATGTGTAAAATAAAAATAAACAATTTTTTTGCTGTTTCCTTTATTTCAAGTTGAAATTATGGGTTGGAGATTTATGGTTTTTATTTTGACATTATTGGATTTTTGCTTTACAGTTTTGGCTATTTATTTGTTACCAAAGAGTGAAGAAAACTGTTGAAACATTTGATTACTTGGGGTCAATGAAGTAGTTAAATAGCTTCATCTACCATTATAAAGGATATCGTGAGTAGAAATAATACATTTATTTAGTTTTTAACACAAAGTGAGAACTATTGTCTACATTTTTCTCCCCTAGGTAATCTATAGTGTAATGAGAATAGATTTAAAAAGCCTCTCATTACCTGTTGTGGAACTGTAGGGTATAGTTACAAGTATTTCATATTTCATGTCATATTTATTTGTAGCATTTTCAAGATTTTCTGAATACCAGCTAATGTTTGATTTAAATTATTATTATTTTTCTTTCAACCATAGACACAAAGGAAGACAACAAAAAATTGTTTTATTTATTGCCTATAGTCTATATTGTCACTTTTATATTTTTATTTACTTTATATTATGACAATAAGCATTGACATTAATGTCATTTGTTTTTAACACCATACCAGACTCTGGTGAGTTTTAAACAAATAAATATATGTTTGACAGTTTCAAGAGCATCCATCATTTAATGTAAAGAATTTCACACTTTTATTATCTTTTTAAACTAAAAAAAATCTTCAGAAAATACAAAGAAAATAAAAGAATTTAAGAATCATTTTAATTAGTTCTTTAGAATTTAAAAACATAAAAAAATTGAAGAAAGAAAAAAGTGAAATTTTATATTTATTGAATAGAATTAAAAAATAAAATAAAATATCAAGCATAACTTGAAGAAAGTTTACTATTATTAAAAAATAAAATGAAGATCTAACATATTTTAATGAAATAAAACTATTGAAAATAAAAACCTAAACTTGAAACTAATTCAAGAAAAATGTTAAGGTGGAAGAACGAAGAACAGTTAGAAAATTTGTTTTGGTAATAAATCTGTAACTTGCGATCGGTTGATTGGATTTGATTAGTATAAGCATTACAGAGGAGTGTACAATATTTATTTGGGAAGGGGAACTCAACAGACTTGTAAGAAGTGGAGCTAAAGGGGCTCAAAGTAGGGTATCTCTAGCATAAACATTTTTTGTTGCTAGCCAAATTTATCTTTTTCGATTTCAAATATTTTTATATATTATTCAAGGCTCTGATAAGACTTATAAAAATTATGATTACATGTCCTATTTATCTCTTATGGTTTTCGAGTTATTTGCGTTTATATTTTTAAGTGCCCCAATTTGCAAATTTTTGGTCCAGTTTTATTCTTATACCTCCTAGTATACATCCAACGATTTAGTTAGTTCTTTGTTGTTTAAGTTTAAGAACATCATAATCTATGAAATAAAAAAGATTTGAAAACGATATCCCTACCGAGTACAAATATAAACGATTTTGAATTTGAAAATTGCAAAAATGATAACTTCAAAAAAATATCTACACTCTTTTATCTCAAAAAGAAAAATTTCTTTAACAACATATAATAATTTCATGCTTTTCTTTTTATGCTTACAATGAAGACTTTATAATAAAAACAAGTCCAATAACTCAAGTGGTCCGAATTTAACCCATTTTATAAGAAAGTTTTAACTTTAGGCTATATTTTTAAAAACTCCAAAGTACTAAACGACAAACGGAATATAGTTTTGGAATCTGTTAAAAGTTATCAATCAAATCTACGGGTTATCGAATAAATTTTGAATTTATACCCGAAAATATAAAAAAAAAACAATTTTCAGGAGTTTCAGAGTTTTTTTTTTTTTTTTTTGGAGTTTTGATTTTTTTTACAAAAATCTTAAAGATTCTAATTTTATACGATAAAATTTATATTCACCGAAAATTTCGTTAATATATATTCACTAACAAACTACAAATACTTTATCCTCGTTACAGATAAATTTTTTGTAGTTTCGCAAAACCACACTTTTATTTAAATTTTACTTTAATTGCAAAAATTAAAAAAAAATAATAATTAACTTTCATACATTTTTCTAAGTCTTCCCTCCTTTCAAATTATTAAAATTTGTTTATTTTCAATTTTAAAATACAGTTTTTTAACTCTTCCCAGCTCTAAAATTTTTAAATTTTACTTAATTTTTGTTTTAAAAAGTACTTGTTATAAAATTTAAACTTAAATATGAAATGAAATCATTTTAAACGCTTTTTAAACTGTTCCCACTTTTTCAAAATACTCTTCCTAGTATAAAAAAAGTAAACAAAATGTTTCAAAATCATTAAAGAAGTATTAATTCAATATTTTAACTTAATTACTTGAACTGAATTTCCAATTTTCTACAAATTTTTCAACTCTTCCCACCTTTAAGTTTAAAATTTTGCTAATTAAAATTTTTATTACAAAAATTTAATTTAAAATTAAAGCAAAATAATTTTACATGGTCTTCTTAACTATTCCTACTTTTTTAAAACTCTTCCCAGTCATAAATATCCATATTTTATTTTAATTTTAAAATACATTATAACATTATGTTATAAAATTTTTATTTTAAAATAAATTCAAATAATTTTTAAACTATTCCCACTTTTTCTACAACTCTTCCCAGTTATACAATTTTTTAAATTTATTGAAAATCATTAAGAAAATTATTGGAAAAAATTTGTTCAAAGTAAAAAGCTGTAATTAGAAAAGCTATAAAGTTTTTCCCAATTATTTTTAACTCTTCCCACCTGTAAAAGTCTCAAAATGTTGTTCCCAGCTTTTCAAAAACTCTTCTCAGTCATAAAAATTTAAATAAAAATGTTTGTAATTAAGAAAATAATAGAATTTACAGTAAAAATTGAAAATTAATTCCTTGAGACTAAATTTGTTATGTTTTCCACCTTTTAAACTCTTCCCATCCCCAAAAGTTCTGATTTTGTAAATTTTTTTATTTTAAGAAACATTATCAATACAAATTTCTAACGTAAAACTAAATAGAAATTATTTTTTAAAATTTTTAAAGTATTCCCACTTTTTTCAAAAACTCTTCTCAGTCATAAAAATTCAAAAATGTTTTAAAACCAAGGAATCAATAATAGAATTTACTGAAAACTTTTAAATTATTTACTTTGGACAAAGATTTTTTTTATTAATTTCTCACATTTCTTTAAACTATTCCCACCCCAAAAAGTTCAGCTTTTTAAATTTTAATTTTTAAATACATTATTAATACAAAATTTTAACATATAATTAAGAAAATACTAAAAACCAATACCTTTGGACTAAATTTGTTCAGCTTGCCCCATTTTTTTTCAAACTCTTCCCACCCCTAAAAATTACAAATTTTATTAAATTTTAATTTTAAAACACATTTTTTAAATAAAATATTGAAATTAATTTTTTTAATTGGTTTTTTCAACTCTTCCCATTCCTTCTCATTTAAATAATTTTCCATAAAACATAGAACTAAACTATAAAATTGTTTAAAACTGTTCCCACATTGTTCGTTGGAAACCCCTTAAAAATATTAACAGTTTAATTTGATTTCCTAACTGAACAGAAAAAAAGCAGTTTTTTTATTCTAAAAATGTTTTGGCAAAATTATGTTTAAATTTCCTAGTATAACTGTTCCTATTTTGCAAATTTAATCTAATATTTAATATAATAAAACTATTTTGTATTTAGCAACTTTATAATATAACTTACGGAACATTTTATTAGTTTAACAAGAATTTTGTATGCTGTTAAGCCATAAAAATGTTAAGAATACAATGTTCTAGCTAAACTTAATGACAATCTATGTTCTAGTTGAAAAAATAATTTTAGGAAAAATTATAAAATTATCATGATTTCGTTATGCTTTAGCATGAAAAAATAATTAAAACAAAAAAAAAAAAACTCTGGGTGATTATGATTATAGTTTTAATTTAATATAAACCATATGTTATCGTTATTAAGTTTTTTTTAATACTTTTACGTAAAATCGAAAACAACTACAATACTTACTATCCACTATTAATAATTGACAATCGTCTTTCCCCATCTCTGTTGAATAGGCAGTCAACCATGTGTACGAACCATATAGACATTGACTACGTTTTATGTTAGTGATTTTTCGTTTTATTTTTTTGTTTTTATTATCGAGCATTTTTTTGTGAAAAGTTGCTGACCTTCACAGTGTGGCCCAGTGAGTACAACAACAAAAATATTACGATAAAAGAAATAAAAACAAAAACAAATCTCTAAAGAACATTTTATTTTTTCATAAAATATTGATGATGGAAGAGGCTTCTGCTAAACAATTTACCTTTATTTTTGTTTTTGTTTATTTTTCTGCAGCTAATGTTGTTGTTCTGTTTGTTATTAGTTGTTGCTGACTGCACCTGTTTGACAACATTATGATTTTTTTCTCTCTACTTAATGTTATTGTTGTTCTTGTTATTTTGTGCTTACAACAATATGCAGTTGATGAGCCATAAACACAGCAGCAGCAATAACAACAATTGATAATTGCTGTCGAGAGTAAAAAAAGTAAAAAATAATATAAAAACCAACTAGAGATTAAAAAAGTTATAATGGTGTTAGTGAGTGCATGCACTTTATACATGAGTTCAGGTGTTTGTGTAGTAGTTGGATTATTCGTCATAGTAGCTCCAGCATATTCGTGTTGTTTTGATTTGTTTCGTGAGATTATTGTTTTTGTTTTGTTGTTTTAACAATTTTTTTTAGTTTTTGTTTGTCTCGTTTAAGCCAGGGATGGAAGATGGTAGAATAATTAAATAATAAGTAAAGATGAACTTATCTATAGCTTAGTCAATAGTTTGAAATATAGGCTATAGTTAAAACTATAGTTTAGATAATAATTTAAGTTTAGACTTAACTAAGACTGTAGTTAAGACTATAGCTAAGACTGTAGTTAAGACTATAGTTTAAACTATAGTTAAGACTATATTTCAGACAATGCTTAGTCCAGTCTTTAGCCTAGCCTATTGTTTAGACTATATATTTAAACATTTAGTTTAGGCAATAAAATATGGTTTGAATAATAGACTTAAGGCTATAGTTAAGATTATAGTTTATGCTATAGTTTACGCTATTGATTAGACTTTAGTTTAGACCATATCTAAAATTATAGTTTAGACAATAATTTAGAATACAATTATCCTATAGCTATGAATATAATCTTGCCTATAGTTTAGACAATAGTTCAGTCTATAATTTAGACTATAGTTTATGCTATAGTTTATACTTTAATTTAGGACATAGTTTAGCTGTAGTTTGAATTATAGTTAAGACTCTTGATTAGACTATATTATAATCTATAGTTAAGATTATGCTTAAGACTATAGTTAGACCATAGTTTAAACTATAATTTACACAATAATTTAGACTTTAGTTTGATAGATTAGACTACAATTAAGGCTATAGTTTGGACTATATTTGAACATATATTTTAGGGTGTGAGTTATACTACAGTTTAGGTAGTAGTTTCGGCTATGATTTCGATAATAGTTTAGCCTATAGTTTGAACTACAATTCAGACTATAGTCTTGTCTTTTGTCAATAGTTTATGTTTTATTTAAGACTATATTTAAAACTACAGTTTAGACTTCAGTTATACTATAGAAAAAAACTATAGTCTATAGTTTAGGATATAGTTTAGGCCAGGCCATGCTTTTGGGGGAGTAAAAAATAGAATAATTTTCACAACTATTTCGTTAAATTTTATGGATAACAAATTTTGCATTAAGATTTTTCATTTTGGGGAGGAGAATTTCTCTTTTTCCCTCCCTGTGGATCAGCCCCTGGTTTAGGCTATAGTATAGACCATAGTTTAGACGTTAGTTAAGGCTATAGTTTATGCAATAGCTTAGACTATAGTTTAGGCTTCAGTTTGCGCTACAGTTTAGACTATAGTTAACACTATACTTAGGACTTTAAATTGGACTATAGTTAAGTCTATAGTTAAGACTATACTAGGCTATAGTAAGGCTTTCGATAAGACTCTATATTATAGTTAAGACTTAAGTTTAGGCTATGGTTTAGACTTTACTTTTGGCTGTAGTTTAGATAATAGTTTGGGCTATATTTAAAGCTCTGGTTTAGACAATATTTTTGACTGTAGTTTAAGCATTAGATTTGACCATAGTTATACTATAGTTAAGAATATAATGTATAATGCAAAGACTATAGTCTAATCTAGGGTTTAGGTTTAGTCTAGTGTATAGTAAAGACTATAGGCTTGCCTTTAGTTTAGACTATAGTCTAGTCAATATTTTTTACTTTAGTTTAGATTATTATCTAGTCTATAGACTAGACTGTAGTCTGAGCTGTAGTTTAGTTTATTGTTAAGACTATAATCTAGTTCGTGTAATTAAATGTATACTAAGTTTTCCATCTCAGTTTTGTTTTAACTCAAAAAAGGGAAATGATTTCTTTTTTCATTTTTTTTTTCGTCTAATGATTAATTATTGTTTAATTTATAATTTCTTCATTTTTCTAAGGTGTAAAATTTTTAATTTAAAATCTAAAAATTTAACAACATTAATAATAGAAATGTAAAGGAAATTAATGATTAAAGTGTTTTAATATAAATTATTTGAAAGATTCTTGATAGAAACTATAATTTAAAAGAAAAACCGTTAGATGTTTATTAGATTCATCTGAGGAAATTCGTATCATAAACAATTTATTATATTTTTCGATAAATCCTAATTAAAAAATCAAAAAATTAATAAAAATAATTTTGAACAGTAAAAATGATTAAATTCTTTATTTTTAAAAAGAATTTTATTAAATCTCCATTAAGACTTTGTTTAAAAACATTTTAAAGATAAAAAAAACAGTAGTCTTACCGAATGTTATATAAATTAAATATCATGCTATGACTCATGGTCACTTTTAAGTCCAGTTTACAAATTTTTGTTATAGTTTGAAAATTGAAACGAAATCCTTTTGTTTTTTTTTTATAAAAAGTTCATTAAACTTTAATGCGATGAAAAATAACAAAAAAAATTTGAAGTATTTTATTAAACCAAACGACCTTGTCTAAAAATATTTCTTATAATTATTCATTTATTCACATTTATAGATACAAAGTATTGAAATTCAAAACATAATATTGCTACTTGTTTATTTTTCTTAATTGTTTATAAACATTATCTTTAAATTGTTTTTAATTTATTTATGTCGGGTTTCATGAACTTAATTGTTTAAATAAGAAAATATTTTTTGTGAATTTTTTCTATCTTTGTTAAATGCATTTTAATCCATGACCTTTTTTTTAAATTATTATTATTTTTTAATTTGAATCACATAGAAATTAAAGCACGATTAATCATGACTTGTGAAAAAAAATAAAATACAATGGAATGGAATTATAAATAAAAAGAAATTTGGAAATAAATCCAAGACGATTAACTGATATATAGTATGGAATATAGCTTTTAGTGCAAAACTTCTTAAATATTTAATTTAATTTAATTAATAATTTTTTATCATATTTTTTTACATTCTTAATAAAACCAAATTTATTTATATTTTCCTTTACTTTACAAAATAGTAGTTAGTATTCCCTCACCCCCTACTCCCTTTTTTGTTAACAAAGAATGCAATCGGGTTATTATTTTTTTTTAATCAACCACATTTGCCAATTTTTTTATTTATTTTTTTTTTAACCAAAGTGTGATTTTAAACTAAACCACAACAATTTCAGGCATAAAAAAAACTAAAATAAAAAAACATAATAAGTAATAAAATAACAACAAAAACAACATTTGTAGAATTATAATACAAAAAAAAAAACAAAACTTAAGGCGCACATGCCTGCCTGTTTGGCTGGCTTTAAATAAATATGTTGTATGTATTTATGCATGTATGTATGTTTATGTGTATGTATGTAAATTAAAGCATAAACAGAATATAAACCACAAACTCAGTCTCTAGCATAAAAGGCGCTTAAAGCTAAAGCTCTAATGTGGATATTTTTTTCCCTCTCCTTTTATATGTTTTTGTTGCAGATTTTTTTGTTTTTTTTTTTTTGCATAAAAATATTTGCTACAATTCTTGCATATTTTTGTTGTAGTAAGTGCATATGTGCGTCTCAATGTTGGAGTTGTGTGTTATTATTAGTTTTTTCGTTTCTTTTTGTTATCACAAAAGGGGTAGCATGAGGAGTAAAAGGTGTGTTCAATATTTTTTTTTTTTGGTTTATTTGTGCTGTTGTTGTATTTGTTAATAACTGACAGACTGGCAAGTCCGCATTCTTTCAAAGGTTGCCAACTTTAAGAAATCGAAAAAAACGGCCTGCTTGCCTTGCAACTCTTTTAACTTGTTACAATTCTTTTTTTGTTGTTTCATTTTTTCTGTTTTTGGTTTATAAGTAAATTAAGTGTATGTGTTTGTTGTTGTTGTTAAAATTCTTATTATTACGTTCGTTTTCTTTCTCGCCATTATTTGCCAACAAACACAGCAACCAAAAAAAAATAACTTAAAAGTTACATTCAAACTCTGCTCACATAGTCTCACAGCTACAACAAAATGTAGGCGTGCAGTTTGCACAAAATAACTTTAGCAACAACAACAACAAAAACAAATTATTTAGCCGGCTTTTTTTTATATTTTTGTATCTTTTTTATAATATAGTTCTGGAGTTTTTTATAAGTTTTATTGGTATTTGACTAGTTAAAAAGCGAAGTTGGATAATTGTTAGAAATGTAAGATTTTAATATAATGTATATAGTCTAAACTAAAGTCTATAGTCTAGCCTATAGTTTATACTATAGTCTAGCCTATAGTTTATACTATAGTCTAGCCTATAGTTTATACTATAGTCTAGCCTATAGTTTATACTATAGTCTAGCCTATAGTTTATACCTATAATTTATATTTATATATATAATTTATACTATAGTCTAGTCTTTAGTTCATGCTATAGTCTAGTCATTAGTTTATGCTATAGTCTAGTCTTTAGTTTATGCTATAGTCTAGTCTATAGTTTATACTATAGTCTAGTCTATAGTTTATACTATAGTCTAGTCTATAGTTTATACTATAGTCTAGTCTATAGTTTATACTATAGTCTAGCCTATA
>MINK01174971.1:259-16569 GCA_001735545.1 Phormia regina
TATTGTATTTATTTGCCCCCAAAAAATATATTTCACACTATAGGAACAAATATTAAATATACTGCTTTACTTCATTTGCTAAATTACTTCATCAATAAAAGTTCAAAAAGTCACACTAAGTGCTTCGTTAGTTGTTTCGACTAACATGGTTGCTTAAAAATCTAACTTCCAGACCGCTCACAGCAACATACGTCTGGACATTTCAAAATCTTATTTACGGCAGGTGTTATACCAAAATTCTCAAAAAAAAAAATATGCCACGAATGAAGAAATATCACACAAAATAGCATTGTTATTAGTCGAAACGACTAACGAAGCCCTTCCAGGGTTAATATATAATTATCTTTAGTGTATAATAGACAATGAAACATTCGAACAGGCTGACATTTTTCAACTTTCTAGTCAAGAATTCTATATCCCAAATGCTTAAGGGATTAGAACAGAAAAATGTCGTGTATCAAAAAAATCAAAATTTCCAAGAAAGCTTTTGATTTCGGAACCCGTACAACAACAAAACAATGGAGTGATAACAAAAGAAAATCGATCAAATTGATCGCAACTTCGGAAAATTTAAAGATATTAAGCTCTGGTAAAAAATAATTTAAAGGACATTAAAAGTACGTCATAAAATGGAAACGAGAAAAAAATTAACCGAAAGACAATAAAATTTCGAATTAGAATAATTCTATAAAATAACATTTATTTCTTTAAAAACCAACGGAAAGTAATTTATTTTGTATGAATTGTACTTTAGGTCCAATTGTGTTGTATTATTTTTATATTATAATAAATTAACAACTGACCCACATATATGTTTATGTATTAATATTGCTGGATATTCACAACCCTAAATGCATTTAATGATTATACAAACATTTTTTAAATATATATAGTTAATAAAATACAATATTTTTGTTTGAGTAATTATGAAAAGGCCATAGTAGCATCTATACAAACATACATACATAAACATTCATACAACACAGTGGTTCAATTAATAATAAAAAAAAAACATTTTCAAAATTAATTTTGCCCACATAAAAAATTACTTTTTTAGGATATTACAAGTCAATTTTAAAAATTTTAGAAACTTTGAGTTCTGCTGATAAAACTATTTTGGAGTAGTTTAGTTTATATTTGTGTTCTGTTTAAAATCAGTTCTGAAATTATGGAACTATATATTATTTTCTTTTGTATTTTTCTTTTTCTTTATACATATTTAGAAAGGTAATATGAAATATAAACCTTATTTAAAGATGTTCGGTGCAATAATGTTGTAAAATTCATGCCTGTTTATGTATAAACTGGCATGAATATTATGCATTTATGCCTCGAAGTGTTGGGAATTGAACCGTCAACCTTTTTTTTAAAAAGCCAAGTTGTCGAAAATTTTGGTTTTTCATTCAACTGGAAAATGGACTCATAGTGCATTCATTTTTTGTCGACACTAAATATGGTGGGCGGATCACGCCCATTTTTTCGAGTATTCATTGGTTCTTGAACTATTTATAGTTAATTTCGTTTCAGTTTCATCTTATGTGGGAGGGAGGTACAACACGTCAATTTTTGTTTTCAATGTTTATATCGACCCTTTAACTATCCGTACAGAAAATTATTAAATGAAGTTATAACGGACAACCTATGTTTCTAGTATTTTTACCATAACTTTTTCTTGTTTATTAGCCGATTTCATTTCTAACAAACCATACGATATCCTATTCGAGTCCTATCCTGCTTTTAACAGACAGCAGACGGACGGATATAGCTAGATCGAGTCAGAACCGAACAAAGTCTCAGAAAATATATACTTTATGGGGTCTTAAGTGATTATTTCGACATCTTCCATACGGAATGACTAAATCAATATATCCTAATGACGGTGGATATAAAAAGAATAATATTAAAGTAAAATATTTATTTTTTATTTTCTTTAAACACTTCGACCTCAATTACATTGGGGATTATGGCAGTGTTTTTTTAAGATATCTTTTTTAAAGTTGCTTCGAAATCCTTTCTATATTTACAGCGTATGTAGAAGTTGCAGCTATTTTTGGGATTCAGGATTTATTTATCGTATGAAAACACATTTTAAAAATATTAATTTTTGGATACATATTACAATAAAAGAAATTATAACCTGTTTCTCTATGTAGAACGAAAAGCGAACGAAACAAGTCGAACGAATTCGATTCAATTTGGTTTTATGTATTTCCTGCGCTTTCGTTCGCATGCAGTTACGTCTTTTCGTATTGTTTTTGTTTCATTTTTCTTTCAGAGTAACTTTTTTTCGTAAAAATATTAAAAGTACTACTAAATTGTTTTAACGTATATACAATAAAGTATCTTTCGCTTAGATGGCGAAAAAAAGCTTTCGTTCGATATAGAGAAACAGGCTATTAATTTGTATTTTAAAAAGCAAAACATATCCCGGGATTTATTTCGTCCAATACAGGGATTCGGGTTTTCGTAATTTCGAAAAATTCCGAAAATTTGCAAATGGGGATTTCGGGATTTGCATTCCTAGTACTCGTTAATAATAACATCAATATCGAAATGCCTTTAGGGTTATGTGAGTAAAGTTGATTTGTATTAACTTACATCGCTTTATGTCCTTTTTTACAATTATGTCAATTGTAAGTTCAGTCATTGGGCTATCTTATTTAGAATCTGTCATTCTATTGAAACATACAGAGTTTATATGAAATCTTGAATGTGAACAGTACCAAAAAAAAAAGCACTTGCGAGAAGTTTTACTTCATTATTAGTTCTAAAGCTAGTTGCAGAATCCATTAAAATAGCCTGTACTTGTTCTATTTTGGCCTTACGACCAATAATTTTTCTTTCAAATTGTCACCTTCAGAAATATTTCTGTGGAAGTGTTAGCTAGTCAGTACGCATTCTATAGAACGGTTCAAGAACTAGTTCTTTAATCAATGATATTTGTTCGAAAGCGTTAGGTGACGGTTTCACCTAACGCCTTCTGTAATACTAAGAGTATTTTTGTAACTATTCTTTTTTTAATTTTTAGAATTTTTAAACAGTTCTATGAAGTTATTCGATAGATGGACAGTCGAAAAAATCGTTAAGAATTGGAGGCTTTACTCAATAAGAACTCGTGCCAAATGCAAAAATTGTCTGCAGAACAATAATAATATTAATAATAATAATTTTAACGCAGCAATTTTATTATAACCAATGAAAAGTGGATTTGCTTTGATCCGCAAAAAATCGGCCAACCCGAATATACGACACCAAAGCCTATTATCTAATGGCAACAAGAAAATATTCTGTATTTGCTTTGATCAGAAGGGTGCCAGAATTTGTAGCCAAATACGGGTCCATAATTAGTTTAATTGTTCGATATAAAAGATTAAAAATAAATTGACACAATTTAATTTACAAAAACTAGACAGACTACTGTGCGTAAATACTAAGTATACATTTGTATTTATTCATATGCATGTAACTGTATGTAATAATGAAGTCAGATAGATGGGTTTGGTTTGTTAAAGCCACGTTTTTTTTCTCTCGTTCCCATAGACCAGTATATTTTTTTAATTTTTTGTTTGTTTAATAATTTTATAAATATTTTGCAATGTTAAACAATTGTACGAAAAAAAACTTGATTATTGCACTTGCAATTGTTAATATGTGTGTATATATGTATGTTTGTGAATTTATATGTATATATACATATATTGTAAATATGTATGTATATAAGTATAAGTATATGTAGTCGTCTGTATAACACTTCTACGGGGATCTACTGCGGAAGTACTTACGAAGAGTCTTCCAGAAGTTAAAACCATTGCTTAAATTCATTAAAATCATTTTCCGTGGGGAAGAACTATTCCCCGTGGAAGTTCAAAAAATGCGACAGGCAAAGATTTAGACTTTTTGTCTAAATTCGCAAAGAAGTCACGTCTGGACGATAAATGCGCTATTTTCGAACAATCTTCAGACAATCATCTAGAAGCCATTAAAAAGTTACGTTTGCAAGATTAGCAACAAATTTATCTTCCAAATGTTTGAAGTAACACGTTGTATGTGTGTGCATACATACATAAATACACACATTGCATTTGTATGTATTTACTTCAATAACAATATAAATTGAAATTTACAGAAAAAAAAACTGTCATTTTCTATTAAGGAAGTAAATTATTCTCCCTTGAAATATAACAATTTATTTAACTTTTAGAAAAGAAAAAAAAACTTATTTTAAAATTTAAACTTTTGTTTGGTGTTTGTTTTTGTTTTTCTACTTTTTTTATTGCTTCTGTTTCAATTAATTATGTATGTGTCCCACGTTTTATGGGTTTAATCTTCAAATAATACCTTATTTTTTGTTAATTTCTTTGTTGTTTATACTTTTATTTGCAAATTTCAAAACTCGTTTATATATCATGGCTTTTGGCAAATTTTTAATATCAATTTATATTAAATAATAATAATAATAAAAAAACAAATTTTATTTAAAGAAAAACCTGAACAAAGTAGTATTGTTTTCAAAACTTAAATTTTGAAAGATACATACATATACATACATATGTATGTATGTTTGTATGTATCTTGTGGTGTTGTATACCAAGAGCGGCATTTTACTTTCATAAAATATATATGTACATATATAATTTTAAAATTCGTTTATGTATTTATTTAACCACGCGAAGATCAAGATCATGACAATTGTTAAATTTAAAAGTAAATTACGTAATAATTTGTATAAATTTTTGTTTGCAATTAATAATACATAAATTTTATTTATTTCTAAATATTTAGAATTTTACGTATGAATTAAAAAAGCTTTTAACAATTTTTAAACCATCATATTAACATTAGTTAAACAAATTTTTAAATTTCCAATTTAAAAATACAATATGCAGAAGACATACAGTGGCTCACAGCTTATTTCGTGTTTTTAGTTTTCAGTAAAATTTTACTTGATAATATTCTTATTTATTGAAATAAATAAAAAGAAACATATATTTTTTTGCAATTACAATAAAACAACATTAAATAATTTAGTACAAAATCACAATATAAGGAAAAAGAGCCTCACAGCATTATCGTTCCAATAATAAGAATTTTCATAGAATGTAGTAATAAACAATTAATATTAATAATGTTTAGAAGTTTTAGATTATTAATTAGTTACATTTTAAATATGAGTCGACGAACATCTGTAGAAAAACGTGAGCTTGTTATCACGCATTTTAAAAATGGAAAAACTCAAAAGCAAATTGCCGAAATCGTTAACTTGAATTGCTCCACAGTTCAGTATATTATTCAGCGATATGTTCGAGAGGGAAGAATTGCAGATAAAAGCCGCAAAGCACCAAATAAAATATTTACTGAGGCTGACGAACGTTGAATACTAAGAAAATTAAGCAGGATCCCAGATTGAGCGCACCAGAATTGGCAAAAGAAGCAGAAAATTTCCTAGGAAAGTCAATTAGAAGAATTTTTCATCGTGCTGATTTCAACGGAAGAACCGCTCGAAATAAACCATTTATTAGCCAAAAGTATCTTAAGAATAGATTGCAGTTCGCCAGAGATCATGTCAATGTTATTTTTGCTTTAATCTTTTTGGGTTAGATGGTAAATCATACATTTGGCGAAAACCAAATACAGAACTCCACCCTCAAAATCTGAGAGGCACTGTGAAACATGGTGGTGGTAATACATATGTATATAGAGGTCTTATATTAAAAACAGGCCTCATGCAGATTTTAAATTTCTTTTTTTTTCTTTGCATCAGACTCTTTAGTTTTATGTTTTTATATATAATGCGAAAACTTAATTCTAACATATTGCTTTTAACTTTTTGTTTTTGTGCAAGTTTTTATTCCATTTTCAAAGTAATGGAAAAATAAAAATTGACAAATTTCTTGGCAATTTGAAATATTCTAAATTAGAATCTAAATATATCTCATAAATATTATGTTATCTCAATGCAGTCTGAAGAAAAAAGCTATTAAAGTTGAATTTTTAGCCTTTTTTGGATGCTTGTAGACCAATTAACATGAAGCTAAGTCGGAGTAGTTTCAACATTTTTTTGCAATTTTTTTCCAAAATTTAATTTACAATTTTAAGTTTTATTAAACACTCCCGATATTTGGCAGTTTTAGCGTTTAAAGATGGTCCCGCTAATGACAAAATTTGGCTTTTTTATCTTCAGATTGGCATGATATAAATATATCAACTTGCAAAAATATTATATTTTATTTCCGATATGAACATTTTATAAAACATATTAAAAATAATATGTTTTATAAAATTTAATTTAACCCCATTACTTCTTCTGAAGTAATGGGGTTAAAGGAATTATTTTTTAATGTGAGGTTAAGTAAGGAGTGCGATCGAAAAATTCTTAATAAATATAAAATTAAAAAAAAACTTGGAAACGGTTGATCTTAGAATTTTGATTGTTTTTGAGTTTTTTAGTTTAATTGATAATATACTACAGATCATACACCTTTTTTGATAAACCTTCCATTTGAGATTTAATAGTTGTTTTGGCAACATTTTTGGAACAGTTTGCCCATCACTTTTTTAAATCTTCGATATTTTGTGACACCATTTTGATCCTCTTCAATTTTCTTTTCACAAAAGTCTAATATTTCTTTACTCTGGATCTTTAAAAGTTTTACAAAAAAAAAATGTTTTTTTAAAAAACTTATAGAATAAATTAAATTAAAATTATCAATATATGATTTGTTTAAGAATTTTTCGATCCATTCAGCTTTGATCATTATGAGCAATTTCAAAGGGTTTTTAATATTTATCATCATATTTTTGGATTGAAAAAGGCCTTCAGTCTGAAAGATTGTAATGGGTAATATGAAAATGACTGAACTGAACTAGTTCTAGAAGTTTTTGCAGCCAGCACCCACTATATCTAGTTCTTTAATTAATGATTCTTGTTCGCAATTAACTAATTGGGAACTAGTTCTATAGAAACGATAGGAAACGGTTTCAGAATATTAATTTTATTCTAATTTTTACACATTATTATAACAAACCTTGTTAAGATTTCTAAAGCTTTTATATACAAATTTAACTATTTTACAAGTTTATTTTTACAATTTCTAAAATCATTAAATATTTGCAATTGAAAATATAAAAAATTCGTTTAAATATATGCACAGCTTCGAGACAAAATAAATTTTTGACTATTTATTGAGTTCAACAAAAATTGTTTTTGTTTTCATTAAAGTGTTAATTGATTCAATTAAAATTTAGGGAATACTTTTAGCCATTTTTTAACAGCACCCTGTACACTACCCGTATGCATATGAGATACAAGCAAATATTTGCATACAAATACAGAAGTATTTAGTCAAAAGATTACTTGAACGCATCATTAATTCAATACAATTCTCAATTCAACATTAAATATCTAAGAATACATTGAAATCTATATATGGACTAACTCTCATATAAATTTCCTATGAGATACATGAGAATTCTTTTGTTATATACTAATACGAATGCAAAAATGAGTACAAATGGTGCTAATGTGGGAATCAGCCATTCATTAATTGTTGTTTAATTTTATATTTACAATTTATTTATTTATATATATTTTTTTCTAAGCGATTGTTGTTTGCTGAATGGCTAGCTATTTGCATTCAAATGATTTTAACTACAGAAAAAATATATGAAAATAATAATAAAAAAAAAACAACAATAATAATAAAAAATCTTAATTAATAGCAAACATGGATGGCATGATGCGGTTTGCTGTGGTGGTAATTCTTGCAGAGTGATCGACACCATTGCTAAAATATAATTTTGCATATGTATACTAAAGTATTTAGATGTGTATACATTTTTAAAGTTTTTTGGGTTATAGCGTTTAATCCTTAGTTATTCCGGTGGTGACTACCATATTTCCTTATTCCTATCGAACACCGTCTTTGGTTTTAACGCTGAATAAAAATTTTAGATTTTATTAAAATTTTTAAAAACAGCAAAATTTTTCAATTTTTTTACAGTTTGTTAGAGGGTAGAGCTTAACCACTAGTTTTTTCGGTGGCGACTTGGGTTGCCCCTCGAACAAGAATTATTATTTTTTATTCTTTTCGAACGAATACAAAATTTTCAATTTAGAATAAAAAATTATTCCATACATTTTTATTGAATAATCGAATAATTCTTAATAACGAGTTTTTGTTAAATTATTATATCGTACAATAATGCTTTTTAGACACTATAAGTGTAAAAAGTATATATTATACATTTTCAAACCAACTGTTAATAGATTACGGGTTAAAAGCTTTTACGGACGCAAAAGGCGCAGTATTATTTGAAAAAAAAAAAATTAATACTTATTCTAAGGATTTAACTAAACGGCTTAATGTTAGGTTAAACATAAACTTTTTTTTAATATTTAACAAAAAATTAAACAAAGGTATATATTCAAATGCTTCTTTTTATTTTTTCGTTCGAATAATCGAAGAAAATTTAAATTTTATTCGATCACACGCATAATTAAAATAATTATAAAATTTTAATCAACTTCAATGTCGAATAATTGACAACCCTATTTCCTGATTTCTATGATTGTCCGTTTTAGGGGTTCAATAGAAAGAAATTTAAATTATTATATCTTTGTTCATTTTTTTTACTTTTTGTTTAAATTTTTTATGCACGTGCAAAAAGTTTGTGGAAGTTGCCACTTGTCGGTTTCATTTCTTCACTCATGTTAAAATATGTATCCATAGTATAATTAGAAACGTGCGCCAAGATAGCAACGAACTTGAACATTGCACAACGGCAACACTTTTTTGCACATTTTTAATAAATTTTTCATTTTATATATCTTCCAATCTAGCCAGTCCCATGAAAGACGAAATGACAAGATATACTCCCTTTAGAGCTTGATAAAAAGTCCCAAGTCAAAAAAGTTCCTCGAACAGTCTTTGAGAATATCTTAGTTACATTCACCTTGGCCGTAGAATACATGTCATATTCTGGGAACACAGCCAGTGCCAAGAGCGTCAGGACCTATTAGAAAATGGAATGAAAATACCAGAATGCTAGAGACTAAAAAAAGGTCAAGCCCGTGCAAAAACTCGTTCGAAAACCCAGTTTCCATGTAAATTAACTCATCCATTTGGTCAATATGAAATCAAAGATTTTGCTATTTGTCCCTAGTTTGTCTATGGGCACCAATGGATGCTGGAATAACTAGATAATTCTCTGGAACGTGGTCTCAACAAAAATTTGACTCGATTGACAATTTTAGTATAGTCTGCTAGATGAGTATTGTTTCCATTTTCTACTAGGGTGATCTCTTGTATTGCTCTCCGGTTCGTGGTCCGCAAGTTACAGATGAATTCTTTTGATGTTTCTAATTGAACAAGAATGAGAGAGCTTAGATGATTTAGCTTCCCCATGGAAAAAAAAATGGGTCGAGAACGTTTTTTTGCACGATTAATCGTTTTTGAGAAAACTTTTTAAAACTGTACTTAAATGTTAATAAAAAAAAAAAAATCAAAACATTGATTTGTCTTAGATATGTGGTCTCTCAAACCATATAAAGATATCCCAGCGAGAAACAGGCTCTGAATAAGGAACTAATAAAACCATCAGTAGTATGTATTAGGAAAGTAATAAGCTCGTAAGAACAGTGTTTTACTATTTAGGTACATACGACATACCTTCGCGTAACTGGCTCAAATTAGTTTTGTATTCCTATGTAAATTCGTTTTCGCTGATATCTTACTCTTCCTTTCCTTTTCTACTCATTTCTGATTCATATCAGTTTTGACATTGTGAGGATAGTGTTTAACACTGAACAAAGTACAGAAAAGAAATTGTTGTTTTTTGGTAGAAATGGAGCGATTACTTGTATAATATGCTATGGTGTAAAAACGTTGATTTTCACAATGGTGTTTGTCAACCGTTTTAAGATTGTGAGAATATCTACCAATGACCAACTCCTTTTTAATGATTTGTCTTTTTATCAGTTTTGTTTAATTACTTCTCAATAAATAGAACGTTTATATATTAATAAAAACTTTTATTTATGGTTATTGACTAAAGAGACAAATAACAATAAATTGTGAATTTTAATCTTTGTTAGAAATAAACATTTCCCCTGATAAAAAGAAATACATACCCCTTCATGAGGAGTGTGTAAAGTTCCTTTGGAAGCATTATAAAGATCATGGAAATCACAAGTTACCATTGTTGTCGCTCCTGTTGCAAATTTGGTTGCACGTAGAATAACCAGCTGTTTTACTTTTTTTTTTTTTATTGAAATTCAGGGTTTCCCAATTTTAGTACAGCAGTCTTACATATCTCTAAATTAGAGAGTAATTATTTATGAAATTAAGTTCCATCGAAATTACACAAACATTACACAGAAATTTCATTATCCAAAAATTATCCAAGGAATTTAAAATTGTCCCATTTTTGGATAATTACACAGAAATCGGCAACACTGGCTATGAATGTATCTTTAAAAAATGTCGAAAAGTTTGCAGTATGCTATGGTGTTATTAAGATTTACTGATTTATTAGCAATTCTACAAACACTGACTTATTGTCTATTTGATACTGGTTTCTTGTTCTGAGATGTTTGCCAAGAGTACAAAAAGAACTATTTGCTAGCTGCCTGATAGCGAAGAATATACAATATATGAATATTCTTTGCTGATAGCTTTGACCACATTTTGTTTATATAGTTTACTATTATGCAAATTTAGATGAGAAAAAACTCTAAAACAATGAAGTAAAATTAATAACAACGACGTCCTTGTAAGACAAAAATTACAAATAAAAAATCTTCGGAATAAAAGAAATCATCGAATTAAAAATAACACATGGAAATTGTATTTAATATCTGCCCAATTTTTTTAATAAAATAACTAGCCAACCAACAGTCATTTATTATTATTATTTTTTTTTCAAGGTCAATATGATTTTATTGTTTTTTTATATTTATAATTTCTTTTGTATTTATTGTGTGTCAATCTCATCTCTCACTGCAATTATAGAATATCATAATTAATTTAAAAGTTGATTTAAACAAAAAAAAAAAACAAGTTTTTGAAATTCACGCGATTTTCTGTTTTAGTGTGAAAGTACTTTATTGTCATTAATAACAATAAGAAGTACTTACAACCAACCAAAGGGAAGGAATAAAAAAAATTCATATGCTTGAAAAGTTTATGTAATGTAGTTTTTTAAAAGGCACAACCGAATATAGCACTCGATATCGACCAATATTAATAGTTTCAAATAATAGTTTTTCTTTTCACAGCAGCAGTGTGTAATTAAAAATGTTGTATATTTATGAATATTTATGTGTAAATATGAATTTATAAGAGGATAATAATTTTTAAATTAAAATTTGCAAAAAAGAAATTGTTTTTTTTTGTTATTATTTCTAAAAAATGATAAGAAATCATCAGTGGCTGTGATTTGAATGATATTCTTATCATTTAAAATTCACACACAGCAATTCTGGCCGCAATTCTGAGTTTGTAGGAGAGAGAGAGGAGAAGAGAATATTAAACTTTTATATTCTCTTTAACTCTGTCGTCTATAAAATCAGAGTTGCGGCAAGAATAATTGCTGTGTGTGAACCCCAACTAAGTTTCAATTTCTGTGAACTTAATTAAATATTTTTCCATACAAGTAAATTAATCATAAGCAATACAAAATCGATTACAAATCCATTTACTCCGAATATATGCTGTGTTTTATTGCTTAATTTCAAATTAATAAAAAATTCTACACGTTTACCTTAACATCGATAAATGTGTTATCAAAATAAAATAAATGAATATTTTAATATCAATAAATTAAAAAAATTAAATTGAGAACTATTAACATTAACATTCAATGTTAGTAACAAAACATATATCTATTATTTACCGTTTATCCTTAAAATATTACTACATGTTAAATTAAAAACAAAAATGTAATTTATTAGGTTATATCATTATGTCTGAATAAAACTTATTATGCTCACTATTTGGATCCTTTTTGGTGGGCTTTGCAGCAGTTTAAAGTTTTCCTATGATTTTATATGAAAAAATCGATTTTTATGAGTGATCACAGATAAACGTTATTTTCTTGATTGGAGGCTTATTTAAGAAACTACAGCAGTTTAAAGTTTTCTTATGATTTTATATGAAAATATCGATTTTTATGAGTGATCACAGATAAACGTTATTTTCTTGATTGGAGGCTTATTTAAGAAACTACAAGCAGTTTTAAAGTTTTCTATGATTTTATATGAAAATAATCGATTTTATGAAGTGATCACAGATAACGTTATTTCTTGATTGGAGGCTTATTTAAGAAATCTACATCAGTGTAAAAGTTTTCCATATTTTAAATGAAAAAATCGATTTTTACCGTAATAACGATACATATCCTTAACTCGCTAATGTAAATAAATATTACGAAAAATAACCATTATACGAAAAGTTAAGGAGGTCTGTCCTATTCAATGTCGTGGAGTGTAGCAATAATTAATAATTTTGCAACATAAAAAGTCGGTAATGAGCCCATACGCGACGAAGTTGAAATATATAAATTTCAATGCTAGAGCACAAACGGGTTGCTAAAAGCTCCTATTTAAATAACATAGCACGTGGTTACCTATAACTTATTAAACATAAGTTCTACTGAAACATAAGTTTCTACTGAAGCATAAGTTCTAACTGATAAAACTAAAAAATCGATGTAAAAATCTTTGAAGTATTCATTGGAACAAATACTTAAACATATGCAGATATCACCTTCCATAAATGTATGTAAAAAAAAAATAATAATAATAAAAAACCCAAATGAAACGTTTTTCCTACTCATTATTTTCAGTACACATTAATATGTAGCTGGTTGATGGAGATAGATTAATAAACATATTGCCAATCATTATTAAATCAAATATATTTCTATAATTATTATTAATTATAAACTGATGCATTAAGCAAAAGTTTATTAATTATTTTCAATTAATTTAAAAGTCAACATTTAATATTCTACAGTAAAAAATATTTTAAATTCATTTCAAATGTGTTGATCGATTGTTTTGATTGTTTAATAAATGTTGAAATGAACATGTGTTAATAAATCAAATATAGTGAGTTTACATTTTGATTTCTATTTTTTAGAGCAAACAATGCGAGGGAGAACTTTTAAATATTTTCCAAAAATTGTAATCAGTTCAGTTTTAAACTAAAAGCGAACACCAACAGATTTAAAAAGAAAGAAATATGAAAAGTGTAAAAATGAATTTCTTAAATTAATAAAAAAAATTAATTTGAAAGGTAGTTAAAAAATAATAATAAAAATGCATAGCAGCATTATTAGATTGAGGTTTTTAAAGTAACCAATTATTTAATATCAATTTAATTAACACACATTGACTACATAAATTATAACATAAATTAAATTTTGTTTTCTGACGGGGGGGGTGTAAATACATAATACATATTGGCAATCGTGTTAATATTAAAAAAAAGGTATAAAAAAACTGTTTATAAACAAAATTTTAAAAAATAAATAAATAAAAGTATTGTGATAAATTAATTTTCTAAGAAATCTAATTTTAGTTCACGACTAATTTTGGATATTTTTATCTTAATTTATTTAATTTTTTCAAAATAACACCTTTGAAAAAAAGGAAAAGCGTTTTCGTTTTTTTTTTTTATTCTCTTTTTTGGCATTATAAGAATGTTTATTATTAGAGCAAGGAATCATCATCTTCAGCAGCATTAGTATAAACGGATGAGTTTAATAAAATTTGAAAAGAAAATAAGAGCGATATTTCAATCATCACTCTTGCACCTTTTGTCGGGAACTCTTGAAAAAATTAAAATTTGTTTTTCTTTCTTACAGTTTAAATAATCAAATAGTGACTAAATTGTAAAAATACTTTTCTTTTTAATGGATTTTATATGATTGTGTGAATTTATGAAAACTATATCATAATTTTAGAAATTTTGAAAATTATTATTTTGTATCTTTACTTTTTCAAAAATACAAGAAAAAAATAAATGACATTTTAATAAGAAAATCGTCCATATATCTAAGAAAATCAAGTATGGCGCCGGTATAATATGGTTTAAGAAATATATTTAGGTACCTAATTAGTACCTAAAAATCTATACTACTTATTCAATTGTCAATATAAGAAATTTTTTCTTCAACAAAAAATTTGAAAATAAAACGTCTTTGAAAAAGTTTTGTAAATATCAAATAAAATTTAAATTAAACATTCTATATTAATATGTGCAATTGAGGCTATTACGCCTTTAAAATCTAATTTATTTATTTATTTTTTTTAATAAATTTTGTAAACTCCCATTTAATAAAATGAAATAAATAAAATTAAATAAATGGCTGGTTAATAAAATGAGGTTGTTCTACACCTCGATCTTAAACAGCCTAATCATTTTTTATTATTTGTATTTGTAATACAATGTGTAACGTAGATGTCTAACGGTTTAGCAATAAATTGAAGCAATAAATGAGGGTTACTTTGATGTAAAATTATATGGTCGAATTATAAAAATACTCTATCGAATATATAAAAAGTGTATTTTGATTTAATTTAAAATAAAATAATAATGCGATAAATTAGGTGACAACTCATTGAATACAAAATTTTTTATATAAAAATATATATTTTTAGAACCAGGGTCTGCTTCGCGACCCGCTTTGGACATTGAAATGGAGTCCACGACCCACTACAACTTCAAAAAGCAGAGAAAAAATTTCTAAAGACAAAATTAAAAAAAACATATATAAAAATTTCCGACATCCCACACAAAATACCTTCTGTTGTTTTAATGAACCAAATAATTCCACCTAAGAACTTTATAATGATAGAGACCATTCAGTTTACGCAGCCAAAAAGCTGAATAGATTTCTTTAATTTCAACTATTGGTTCAATAATTAAATTAAACATTATATATTTTATATTTTATATTTCTTTGCCAAAAGCTATAAATTTTCTTAAATTCAACTTTGGTTCAAATAAATTAAACATTCAATATAATTTTATATTTTATATTTCCTTTGCGAAAATAAATGTTTTGTTTACTCTGAATTTTTTAAAGTCTGGAAGAGTGCGACAAATGTTAACAATTTTATTCTGCAGATATTCCATGATTAAATTTTAAAAAGGGCAATTTAAGCAACTATTATTACGTTTATATGCCACCATTTAAATCGCAAATTAAAAATATGCGATATAAAATTTAACTGTAAAACAGTGAGTAGTTAGTAAAATTCGGATTAGTGAAAGCAATTGCAAATAAAACACCTTAGCGTTGCACTTCCGTTTACCGTCATATATTATATATGATAATAGTTTTACTTAATCCGCACTGGCACGACAAATAAGGAATATGATTTTCTTTGTCCAAATTTGTGTATAAATCGGAAAATTTTCTTTTTGTGATTTTTTGAACTTAAAAATAAATAGACGTTTTAATTTATTATTTTTGTTTTTAAATTAAAAACAATGCAAATTTAATACTTTTCTAAAGATATCTTCACGGAGATGATTAAAAAAAAAGAAAAAAATGATTCCTAATAAACCACCGTTCAAAGATACAATATACTCTCGCATTTCACCCACTTATTAATAAAGTTTTGATTTTAGTCTATTTTAGTCTAATGTACAACTGACACAGAAAATGCACAAGAAACTTATAAAATGTTGTTGAAACTTTCCAATCGAATATAATTGGATCTTCGAAAAAAATGTAGATTTTTATAGTCGAAAATGTGAACATATCAACTTTATAAAAAATTATACTCCGTTATCGTCACAATGATGAATATAATTCAGTTTTGACGGCATTTTGTTGTTAGTTTTTTTACATAAATTTATTTTTAATATGATTTTCATTAAAATCAAAGTAAATGGCATAAAAAAAAACTTGGTATGCCAATGTAGCTAAGAATGTTTTTAATTTTCAATAAAAACAACATACCGTCTAACATTAACATAAGAATGTTAAAGTTAGTAAGTGACTACTTATTAGACGCTGCGAACGGCATACACATAAAATGTGCTCCCAAAACACTAAAATTACATTTTAGCCATACCTTGAAATGAAAAATTGGCCCAGTTATTGGGAGGTTTTCACACTCGAAAAAGATAATCCCAAACTAAAATAAAATATTACCTATGTTGGAGAGAAAAAAACTAGAAACTTGATTTAATATTTTTTACTTTTTACTGATAAATACTAGTTTAATTAAAGTGTGAGTTCGAGGCTTGAAATTGGATTTAATTAGATTAATGCTAAATTAAATTTATTCCCGAAAT
>MINK01174972.1:0-12803 GCA_001735545.1 Phormia regina
TCAAATTGTTTTTGTATTCCCATGTAAAATTTTTTCGTGAGTATTTTAGTCTTCCTCTCATTTATTCTCTCATTTTCTGTTCATAGCATCTTGACATTGTGCGCGGTAGTTTTACACTAACAAAATACAAGGTATTGTTGTTTTTGTAGATGTGCGAGTACTTTGTTATTATACTATGCTATGAGTATAGTAATACAAAGTTAACAGCCGATTTTTAGCCGCCTCTGACAATTTTTAGCAAAGCCGCCGATGTTAAAATCGTTCGGCGCAGGTCTCTGTTGAGGGGTGTTTATATTTTTTTCTTCTTCGCTAGTCAAGTGAAATTTTCTTCTTGTGAAAAAATGTGAAAATTTCAAGGAAATATTGCTAAGATAAAAATTATGAAAAAGAGTGCTAATGGTGCATTTAATTACAACAAATTATAAAATGTGCCACAATTAAAGTATTTAAGAATCAAACACAATTTGATAAAAGGTTGCTTAAAGAATTGTGTAAAATTACAAATGAAAAAAATCTCCAACAAAAATTAAGAAATATATCAAAAAAGAAAGTTTAAGTAAAATAAAAGGAAAAGAAACATAATATCCAGCAAGGTGCTGCGCCTCTTTTTTGCTATTATCCTTAATAAAGTTTTAATTTAATAAGGAAATTTATTTTTTTATAAGATATAATAAATGTGAATGAAAAATTAAGCAATATAAAAGAGAAAAAGGTAAAAAAATGTCGAAAGAAAAAAGCAAATAAAAAATACAGAAGTGTTTTACAAAAAAAAATGGTGACAAGTGCATTGTAGAAAATTAAGAGCAGAAAAATAAAAAAGGAAATAATTCAACTGAAAATGTCAATAAATGTTGACAAAATTTAGCACATTATTTTTTGTTTGTTTAAAAAGGTAAGCAAAAAATTTTTTTCTTATTAATAAATTTTTTAGTGAAAGCTGTTAAACTTTGTCCGATAACTATGAAGTAGTATGTACTTTTATTGTGTTTTGTATTCTAACATATTTTCTTATTCCCCCATCATCCATTCATCCGTTTATATCATAAACATCTTTATGTCAAACAAACCTACCAACTCTGTTCGATTATATTCAAAAAATAGTCTGTGTACATTTTTATTACTTGGTTTATTTTTCGTGGTCTTTCGTTATTGTTTTATTTTGTGTTTGTTTTTCCACATTTCGTTCATTTCTTTTCTGCCTACAATTTATATTGTTCATTTTTTTGTTTTGTTTTTTATTTTTTTATTTATTTTTATTGCCACCGCAGCACCTTTAAATTAATTGTTTATATTTTTGTATCATACTTTTTTTCTTACTCCAATTTGTTTAATAAAAGTTATTTAAATTTGTTTAAACAAATGGCATCGCAGTTTTAATTAACATTTACGTAAAGTACGTAAAGTACTTTATTTACGTTAAGTACTTTTGGGATACGTATGAAATTATGATTTAGATGGACCGTTCAAAGAGCTTTTAAGAGTGTTGGTTATCAGGTGAGTATCAAAAAGAAAAAAAACCTATATAGTAGAGTATCCAATTAATCGGTCATTCAGATTATTCGGTTTATTTGACAAATAATTATTCGAGGTTTTAAATTTATCGTTTAATAACTGATTAATGTCAAATTATTCGATTAACCGAATTATAACCGAATGATAAAAAGTCATGAATAGTGAAATTGTGTTTTATTGACACTATTATTTAGCACAAGACATTAGTGTGACCAAAATTAATCGGATAACCGAATGACGGTTAATTGATTGGATACCCTACTATATAGTCTGGAAAAAACCGAAAGCAAGAAAATTTTTGTTGCAAAATATGTATCTTGGACAGTGGTAGATTGGAAGATGGTAATTTCGAACTTGACTAAAAGTAAGTTCTGAAAAATGTTACTTTGATTTTTGATTATATGGTCAAGTCTGATGGTAAAGCGTGTTATTGTGGAAAAATATCCAATACGCATTATGCATTCCATGTGCAACAAAGAGGCTGTTATCCTATTTTTTTGTGATGCATAACACCAAATGGGGTGGGTCATCTGGAAAGAATAGAATTTTACAAAAAAAAAAAAACTCGTGTTCTCATACAATGCAACAAGAACCAATGTTGACATATTACTCCAAAATTGGCTAAGTTCACAGTTGTTTCCGGTATTGGAATGGCGACCACAAAATCCGGATCTTAATTCGATTGATAATTTGTGGTCATTTGTGGATCCAGAAGAGTTAAGAAAAATAACAGCTGAATATATATCTAAATTGACTGAATCTGTACCAAATCGAAGAAATCAACTTAAAAAGGCAAAGTATTGGTACAGAACCAAAATACAATATTTTAAATTTTAATCTATAACTATTTTAAAATTGCTTAATAATTATTATGCATAAGAAAAATTATTTGTAATTTCTTTGTAATCATTTCCAAAATTTTCCAATAAACTGTATTTGCTATAATAGGGTTTCCAAATAGAATACTTTTGGGATTTGCCTAATATACACAGTTATGTTTTTCAGATATTTTAAATTCTTCCCAATGTGAAAAAGCGAAATAAAATCGCGAATTTTCCAGAATTTTGCGAATCTGAAAACGGAGATATTTACAGATACCCATATATACGTATAAAATTTTATAAAACTCAGGGGACACTTATTTAACTAGCGGATACAAAAACCATATTTTTCAACAGAGTTAATATTGCAGCTAACAGTGCACCGTTAGTAATTTAACAGAATAGCTATTTGGAATGGTATTTTCTGAAGGATAATACAGGAAAAAAGTAACAGATCCAAACTATATAGTACATAGAAATGGTAGCTCAATAGGTCCTTAGTGTTCTTAAAATGTGGTATACAGGGAATACTATTGGTATTTAAATAATTTCGCTTTTAAATAAAGTAATTTTTTTTTTGGTAACTTATATCATGTGGAGAAATTAGAATTTGGCCATTATGGAAAAATGACTCGTGGTACACATAGAAATTGTAGCCCAAGGGACTCCTAATGGAACATGCTTAGTGGGATATCTGAAATAATTTTGGAAATTTAGAAAAATTTATTTGAATAATGTAATTTTCAAATCAAAATTTCACTTTTACGTATTCATTAAGGACCCCTTGGAGCACTATATACATATACCTTGGAACGTGTACCACTCCCCATGCTCACAAATCCTCTCAAGAAATTTCACATTTTTCAAATCAATTTTTCTCAAATTTTAAAATTATTTTCCACTAAGCGTGCTCCGTTAGGAGTCTCTTGGACTACAATTTCTATATAGTGTGATATGTGTACCAAGAGAAATTTTTGTATTTTTGAATGTAATTCGGTACTTTTTAGAAATTCAAACGTTTAATTGGTAAAAATCGAACCTATTTTTGGTACTTTTTTCATAAAACGGCGGAATATTACATTTTATTAAAACTTAATAATGAATTTTCTATTACATTAAACTTAGAAACATAAGATTAAGTAAATGTAGTCATATGTGGATAAGAATTCACAAGAGTGGAATTCGTGGTACTTTATAGTTATGAACATCGAAACATGAAATTAAGAATATGTGGTCTTTAGTTAATAAGAATCCATAGGAAGGGACATTGTGGTACTTTTTTGTTATTTTGTTGGTACTTTTTTGAAATTTCTATAATTATGAACTTAGAAACATGAAATTTGGGATACGTGGTCCTTAGTTAATGAGAATTTATAAGAGACTTTGCGGTACTTTTTTGATATTTGAATGGTACTTTATGAATTTTCTGAAACTATGAACCTAGAAACATGAAATTAGGGTTATGTGGTCCTAAGTGAATGAGAATCTATAACAGGGGACTTTTTGGTACTTTTTTTGTTCTTCTAATGTTACTTTTTGAATTTGCTATAACATTTAACTTAGAAACATGAAATTAAATATACAGTTAGGGACAAAACTATTTGTACACCTCATATATTTTGTATACCTTCAATAGTTAATAAAGAATGTTAAATATTGTTCGTGTGCAGCATATTATATAATATATTTTTATTTAATTTTACACCTCATTTATATTTCGTATTACCTCTCAATTAGTTTATAAAAGAATTTAAAAATTGCCGTATGCAGTTATTATTTAAATATATTTTTATTTAATTAAGTTATAAAACAATAATTAATAATCCAAACACTTACTTTAAAATAAATACAAAAGATAATCGAAAATTCATTGGGACAAAAGTAATTGTAACATATAATCTACACCTTACTCAATAATACTTATATAACACACCGAAAATAAAAAACACACAAAACAAAACACATGAAAAATTTATAAATTTGGTGGCGTCCTCCTTCTTGCCATCTAGGCACGGCCTGTAATCTTCTGGGCATTCGATTCGCGACCAAATTTCTCGTTTCATCTGGAGAATATTTCCTTCCAGGCTTCCTCCAAAGCAATTTTAAGTTCATCCGCCTGCATCGGACGGTGCTTTTGGGTTTTTTAAGACAGAATGATTGGGGAGGAGCAATTAAATTCTACTCTTGGGCATTGGTTAAAGCAAAACACCCTTCACTGAAGCGCGACAGTATCGTTTTTGGGTCATTCGTCCTGGTTGGAATATCCAACTTTGGCAAAAGACCAACCCATCAACGGAATCCTTCAAATTGTCTTTCCAATATACGTTTACTATATGGATGCTGGATTCATTACCCCAATCTATAACTAACCATTCGCCCACCCACACTGGCTTGCTCATTGCCCCCACATAACCATTAACACCTTTCTTCCCACCATGTTTCACTGTTGGGGTCAAATTGTTATAATCTGAACGCTTGTATTTTTTATTTGCCGCCACACTTTTTCCTCTGCTATCATGTCCGAAAAGATTGAACTGTTGGTTTCAATCAGTAAACAAAACCCTCTATTCCAAAAATTCTTCGTCCTTTATCAATGTATCGTTTGGGCAAACTCTAACCGCCAAATTGCTTGTTTTTTTTGTACTAATCAGCGGTTTCTTGCGGGAATTCTGCTTTGCACTATCACGCAAAATGTGAAGATCCTCCCTACTCCTTTTTGAATGAAACAAATTGTTCCGGTAGATATTGCGATTTGTTCCGCATATACATTTTGCACGAGTTACTCTTGGATTTCTGTGCCACTTCTTATTCACCAAGTTTCGCTTCCCGTCTGGGAAACCTTTTTTGGCCGTCCAAGTTAATGGCACATTTTTAACAGGTCCGCGTGTTTTTATACTTGTTTACAATGTATTGTACTGTGCGAATGGTTGCAAATTTACTAAATTACTTGATTATTCCGGAGAGATTTTTTCCTTTTTTATGTTCATCAATAAAATTAAATTTTTTTAATATCCAAACACTCAACTCTTTTCGCTTTCCACATTTTGATGTCGCCTTATTATTCAAAAACGTTAAAACCAACTTTTTATTTTGTAAAATAAAAACTCGATTAACGAAGAAATATTAACGGGGTATTTTTAAAAAAAATTCATCTATACAAGAGCTCCAACGTCTAAATCAATTGTACAAAGTACCTGATGTTACAAAATTGTTGGCCAAAAGATTTTTACTTACAATTGTTATTTTTTTTACAATGTTTTATCATATTAATTTACATTTTATCAAATCAATTGTAATAAAAATGGACCTGAGATTATAAACTACTACTATAATAATTTTTTTTATTCGTATATAAATTATTGAACGATATACGAAATGCATGGGGAATGAACAAATTTAGTTTTGTTACCAGGGTCCTATATGGAAAAAAATTCACAATTTTTTTTGTTCTTCTAATGGTACTTTTTGTTGTTTTTTATAATTATGAACCTAGAAAGATGAAATTAATGATATGTAGTCCTAAATGAATGTAAATCCATAAGAAGGGATTATATGGTACCTTTTTGTTCTGATGGTACTTTTAGAATTTTCTATAATTTTTAATTTGGATACATGGTCCTAAGTTAATGAAAATTATAGGGGACATTGTGGTACTTTTTCGTTCATATGATGGTGATTCGATCTCAAAACGTACCTACATGTCATGTTGAAACATCCTTTACTGTAGAAAATTTTTTCATAAAAAAATTAATTTTAATTCTAATTTATATTATTATTCAATAAAACCCGCGCAACGCCGGGTCAATCAGCTCGTACTTTTATAAAATTTCGTATTTTTTAATTAACCAAATTCGTTCATAAACAACCAATTATCTCTGTTAAAAAATAGTTTTTTTTTCTTATATTAACTTATTTAATTTCACACACATAAAATTAAATAAGTTAATATAAGATTACATGTTAAACCAAAAAAAAAACCTAACCGTTAAGACTTTTATTTTTTTTCGTGCAGAAATAACTGTTATTTTGTGATTTTTATTTTTTCGAGCAGAAATAAAAGTTATTTTTACCATAGTAAAAAAGAATCACAGTTCTTTCTTACGATAATAGATTTGCATATTGTTCTTTTGGCAGAAAAATGAAAAAAAACGAAAAGAGGGCATATTTTCATTTTTATCTAGCTCACGAAAGGATAATTTCGGGATGAAAAGGAAGAGTGAAAAAAGGGAACTCAACACCATTTGGTACATTTTTCACCCATGGTAGTAACAAAATTGTATTCCAATGAATTTCTATATTCCTGAGTTATCCCATATTAATATATCCGTATGTATATGTCAATAAATAATAAAGTACCAAATTCATATACAATTTTTACCCTTTAAAAGTTCGAATTTCAAAAAAGCACCATTTTATATATCTTACGAATACGATGTAAAAATTAACTATAAGTAGACTGGTTTAAAAAATAGGACTAATATGTTTTTACTCGTTGTTTTTTCAGAAAATAACTTATATTTTTGCTCAAAAAATAAAAATCGTAATTTAAAAAATCAATAAAAAACCGGTATTTCTTCTCGAACAAATAAAAATCACTAAATAAATTGGTTTGTTTCAAAACACTCTTCAATATTATCAATATTATTTAATGGAAATCGAAAGAAATCGGTCTTATAAAAAAATTATCGTAAATTTCCTAAAGGGTTTAAATTTTGTTCCCATAACGAAACATACGAGTACGTATTTAGAAGAAACAGCAGACCAAAAGAAATGATTGTAAGGAAGTTCTACGATTGCTAAACGGAAGTTGGCTGATAATTGCTTTTGGTTTTTTTCTACTCCCCATTGACTCTGCACTAGTGTGAGAGTGTGTAATTTTTGTTGGTGTCGACGTTGTGGGGACTGTGGTGTTGCATGCTACAGTTTTTGGTTGTGCTCTTTTAATTGTGTTACAATGTAATAATGTTGGTGTGGTGCAGGGATGATAAATTTGATTTTCATAAGTTAATAATAAATTTTTTTTTTTTTTTTTTGGCTAATAATTTTACTTAAATGACAACAACTCATTTTAAACAATAATAACTTTTCTTTTAGGAATATTTCTTAAAATGGGTAGAATTATTATTTTACAGAGCCAAATGTGTTACTTGATGTCTACACGAGTGAGAATATACTTGCATTAGGTTCTTTAAAAAATGAATCTAGAGAAAAAAAGATACATCTACTAACGATCAGATTTGTTTAAACTTTGAAATTTTCATTAAAACTTTTTATGTTGAGTAATAGAAAGCGAACCATACATCTTTATATTCCTTAAACAATTTCAAAATTGATAAAGGCTTTGATAAATAGGCTAACAAAATTCCACAAAACTAGAGTTCCCGAAGTTTGCAATATGAAACTGAGCTTAACATGTGACAATTGTAAGCTTCGAAAACGCGTTACAGATTGTCGACAACAAACTCTTTGTCAATGAGGTGGTGAGACGAAAATACTCGAAGGACAAACAACAAAAATCCCAGGAAGGTGTATTTAAAAATAATTTTTACGACCCGAAAGTTTTTTCTCAACCAAATCTACTGCGGATATTATATTAATAATCAAAATTTAATAATTGTACTAAAAAATTAAATTGTACTAGAGTATTTCTGTTTAAAAGAACAAATTGTACTGAATTTATCATCCCTGGTGTGGTGTCAGTTGGTGGTGAGAAATAATTTTTATTTCTTTATTTCTTTGTTTTTTTTTTTTTTCTTTTTTGTGTTTGTTTGGTTTTTGTTTCTTTACAAAACTGAGAGCCATAAAAATGTCAGAGTCAGTCATGTGCAAAGCGACAATTTTTTAGAAACATGATGCGATAAGATTCGTGTTGTTGGTTTGATATTTTTCTTCTTTCTATTTTGGGTTGTTGGTGGTATGTATGAGGTTATACTTAAAAGAAATTTTCCAAGTCAAAATTATTTATTGGGCTTTAATCATGACTATAAGCCGGACTATAGTAAAATTATTCTTAGGTACGACTTTAGACTTAACTATTGTCTATATCTGCGGTTCTCAAATGGGGGTCCGCGACCCACCCGCGAAGATGTGTTGGAAAATATTCTTAAACGCAAAACTTTTTAAAAAAACTTCCAATTAAAGCCTGAATTGATTTAAAAATGGTAAGATATATTAATAGCAAGGATGGAAAATATAATTTTTGAAAACAAAAAATCAGTAACAACCAAATGTCGAAAAAACAATGTAAAAAATGTGTCGCTAAGCAAGAACTTGTGAGAACCCCTGGTCTATATAATGAACCAAAAAGATAAATAAATACAAAGGAAAAGTTCTTTGTTTCAATGAATTTATGTACTAATTTCGCACTATGTACAGGTTCATTAAAACAATATATTGCCATTTATTTATATTACAGTTTTTTTCTTTTTTTTTATTTTATTTTAAATTACTTAAAATATTGTAATTTTAATTTAACATTTCACTAAAATATTTAAATAAACTAAATACACTTTAGAGATGTAGTCGTGAACTTCGTGTCAGTTTTATCGTTTATTTTAAAAATATTCATTTAGATACCACATTAATATAGTAACAACATTATCCTGAACAAAAAATGTATGTAAATAAAATTAATTACCTTTGAATCTGTTGTCCTTAGAAATTCCCTTATTAAGAATTAAATTAAAATATTTTATATATTATTATACTAGCTAATACCCGGTGTGCTTCGCATCCCTCGATAGATAGATGGTTTCCGTGAAAAAATTTTAAAATTCAAGCTCTAATAGTTTCCCAGATATACTAATTTTCCTATTTAATTTTTATGGGAAGGAAACATACCCCCATAATACGCTATTTTTTTAGATAAATGTCCACACACTATAGTCTTGACCTATAATCTTGACTACAGTATAGTCTATAGTCTAGACTATAGTCAAGATTAAAGAGTAGAATATACTCAATACTATAGTGTAGAAGTAGGTTTTAGTCAAGACTATTGACTAGGCTATAATCAAGACTATCGACTAGGCTATAGTCTATACTATATATTAGACGATAGACTATGCTATAGTCTAGACTATAGATTAGAATATAGACTAGACTATAGTCAAGACTATAGAGTGGACTATAGTCAAGACTATAGTGCAGACTAAAGTCAAGACTGTAGAGTAGAATATACTCAATACTATAGTGTAGAATATAGTTAACACTATAGAGTAGAATATAGTCAAGACTATAGAGTAGGTTTTAGTCAAGGCTATAGTCTAGTCTTTATATTAGACTATAGATTATGCTATAGTCTAGACTATTGATTAGAATATAGACTAGACTATAGTCAAGATTATAGAGTAGACTATAGTTAAGACTATAGACTAGGCTATAGCATAGATTATATATTAGACTATAGACTAAGCTATAGTCTAGAATATAGATTAGACTATAGATTAGACCAAGAATATAAGGTGGACTACAGTCTAGTTTATAGTCTAGACTGTATTCGGTTAAAACTAACTTTTAGACTGCTTTCCTAAAAAACATCATTGCACATTTTGGTATATTTATTTATTTTTTTATTTTTTCATTTTTTACAGTTTTTATTTCCTGCCCCTTAATAAAAAGACAATGCCACACTTGCTCATTTACTTCAATATGTATAGAAATGTTTTGATTGTATATATGTATATATTTTTTAGATGATAGTGTTTTGCTGCTGAATGTTATCTTCCTCTTTTTCGGAATGTTTTCAGCTATTCATTCTTGAATTGCTACCCTACCCACCCCCCACACTTTTATAGTTGTTCTCTGTTGAACACAATAAATGAGTTGTTGCGAGTGTGGCGTTCTGTTTGGAAAAGTTTTTGAGTGGGTCAAGGTTAAATGGATATTATAAATAATGTCATTGGTTTTCTTTTAATTTCTTTTTATGTTGTTTTTGTTGATGTTTTATATTTCAAAACTTTAAAATTAATTTTATTCTGTTCTGTTTTCTTTATTTTGTGTACGCATTTATTTATATTTTTAACGATGTCGTAGATTTGAATATTAAATAGAGTTAATTTATTTGCTTTTATATTTGGATTAACGAATATTATATAAAAATATTTATAAATAAATATTTAAATTACAGTTGAACACAGTTATAACGAACTATGATTATTGCGATCACTTCTTTTATAATGAACACATTATTATGGTCCTAAGAAATATTTTCATTAAAAAAAAACTACGCTTATAACAAATTTATTCTTCCTTAATTGAATGAATTATTTTCATATATATTTGTTAATTGGTGATTTTTTTTCTGTGTACTTGTTTTAGATCAATAAAATTTTACATTTCAAAAACTTAACAAAAATAACTTTTATGAATTTCCACTTAAATTGTTGGACAAACAGGAAACATTTTTATTAAATTTTATTTAATTCGAAATAATAAAACTGAAATTATTTCAGGATTAAACACTAAACATTAGAAAATCGCTATTCCTCAAGAAGTAAATATGTATCTCAAAACTTTCCAATTAAAAACATCGGTAATAAAATATCTCCATTTGATATTTGTGGAATGAATGATGAATGCCAAAAAAATATTATTCCTGACGTATTAATCCTTCATATTCAAAAATTATACATAAATACCTTCCATTTTCAAAGGAAAGCAATGTTTCATTATAATATTCTTTGTGATGAAATACGTATATTTCGCTAACAAATATTTTTTTTGGGAATTTTAAGAATATAACGAACTACGTTTATAAAGAACTAAATATAATGGTCTTTTCGAGTTCGTTATAACCGTGTTCGAGTGTAGTTATTTTTTTAGTATGTATAGATATTCACTTATTTGTGGTGTGTTTGTTTTTGTTTGTGTAATAATGTTGTACATTTTACATGTGGTTTAGAAACATGTCATTACTTTTAATTTGTTATAGAATATCTAAAAGGACGAACTTCTTTAGAACATTTTGGATATAATTAAACTTTTCAATATACTGATTGATTTCTTTCAAATTTTCTCATTTCAGCTCCTAATAAAAAGATTATTACCATTTACATATGTAAAAACAAATAAGATCGGCTATGCTATACTTCTTATAGTTTAAAAGAAAATTGCTACCTTAAGTGAAAATCTTTAAATTGAAATTAAATTCAAATAAATAATAAAATGAAAAATGTTTTGATAAGAACTTGAGACTTGCAACACAAGCAAAGAGAGTGGAGATTAGAAACCTAATTTGCTTTGAATAAAACGCTCAACTGCATAAGGTTTTCTGAATTCTCTTGCTGCCTGCATCATTATATAGCACAGAAAAATATACTCACACTTACAATGGGTGCCAATGCATCGACTGGTAGCTATCCGCCTGCAATGACAACATCACAAGGTCATTCATCAAGCGGTGGTATGCCTCCCGGTACAAGTACTAGTTCAAGTTTATTACTGCCTACCACAGGGGCCAATTCATTGCTGTCCGCCTCATTGGGAGGTCCCGGTGGTGGTCCTCATTTTCGTGAACAACGACGTAAACGTGTTACTGGATTTGCCACCCTTAAGCGGAAATTTATAAGACGACGGCGTTCATCAAAAGCCTGTGATCATGCAAGAGTTTTGAGAGATTTTGTTTCAGACTGGACACCTCTAGAGTTGGCGGCATTGTGTGAAGAATATGAAGCTTTGTCCGCTTTAAGAGATTTATCGGTAAGGTTTTAATTTTTTATTTATTATTTTGTAGAATAAACTAAGGAGTACGATCGAAAAAAATTTACATAAAATTTAAAAACTTGAAAACGGTTGATAATAAAGTTTTCATTGTTTTTTTTTAATTGATAATATATTACAGATGATATAAAGTATAATTTTTATTCTCCAAACCACTATATACGAATTTGTAGGCGTTTTCCCGTAGCCCTTTAATTTGATATTTGATAGTAGTTTAAGCCACTTTTTTGAAACAGTCTGCCAATCTCCTTTAAAAATCTTAAATATTTTGGAACATCTCTTTGATCCTCTTCAATTCTTATTTCCTAAAAGTCCAATATATTTGCACAGGTCTCAGCTCCAGGTAATTTAGAGAATTGACCTCTCTTGGTACAAAAACTATGTAAATGTTTTGGTACCACTCTAGTGCGTTCTTAAGATTTAAAATCGGAGAAAAAATATGTAGACCTATTGTGATCTCTAATGAAAGGAAAACAAATTTCAAACATTCTTTGTTGTATTTTCGAGCCTGAATACTGACCTAACAAGGGGTGCTTTTCTACCAAACGTGTTTACAATTCTTTTCAATATGCTTTACATTTTTTTTGGTCTACAAAATATATGGTGGACCTTTTTTCTCCCCGAACCATGTTCTAAATCAATGGTTGAATTTTCCTGATACTATTTAATAACATTGACAAAAGTTTGACAGCAGACATTTAATTCTTTGGCCAATTATTTGTATGACTAATTAGGATTTTGTTGAAATTT
>MINK01174976.1:694-17491 GCA_001735545.1 Phormia regina
ATATATATAATAATTTGTTCATATATATAATTGTATTAAAGAAAATTTGATTTTAGAGAGAAAAAAGTGTAAATACTTTTTCTACCAAAAAAAAAAGTCATCAATTTTGCAATTTTTAATTTCAAAATCGTTTATTTTTGGACTCGGTAAAAATATCTACTTCAAATTTTTCTATTCAATATCAAGGCTTACAACAGCATATAAAAATATATATATTAAAATTGGACGAGAAACTAAAATTTTCAAGCTATAAAAAATGGTTGATATGAGAAATATTTGAGCCCCCTTAGCTACGCCCCTATGGGGTGTGTTTTGTTCTCCTTCCAAACTGTACACTCCTCTGCTACGCCTATACCAAATTTCACTAAAATCCTTCCATCCGATAAGAAGTTGCTGATTTATTTCCAAAAAATTTCGGTTCTACACAGTGGGGCAAATGTTAAAAAAAATAATTTTTATTCAAAATTAAAATACAAATCAAGTTCAATTTTAAAGATTTAAAAACTTTTGTGAAGACCTTTATTTTGGAATCAATGTTGTGAATATTAGAAATATTGAATTCTTGAAAGCTTAGGCTCTCCTCGACAACTTGTCTATAAATTTCAACTTGATCTGTAGTTTATAAGAAAAAGATTTATTGCGAAAATTTCTGCATTCGACCCTAATGCTTTTCATTTATACTTATACTCTTTAACTTTTTAATACTTCGTAATTTTGCTTCTTTACATATTAATCTATTAAATTTTTATTCAACTTTTGTTCGTTTTAAATTCTTAATTTTCTGTCTGACCTTGAGTACAACACCGGCATAATAACACCTGTTTAACGTAATTTATTTTTCTTTATAATAGAAAAAAGGCTGGCTTGGCTGTCACTGTGTATGTATGTGTCTTTCTATCTTAAATTGCAAATCTAAATATAAAAATATATAATGAATAAATTAGCAACAAAGATTATTTTACATTTTTTTAAACGCTGAACAAAATACTGTCGAATTGTTGCACAAAATGTTATCAAACTATAACAAATGACAAACTATTGCTATTTTTGTTTATATGTATATGAAATTAAATTATATATCTTTATAAAAAATATGAAATTTTCAACTTTCATTTATTATATAAATTTTTAATATTAAAAATAATATTTTTCCTCCCCCACAATATTTGATGAGTAATCAAATCTTTCCTTAAAATTTTCTCTTAAAACAAAACTTTCTAGTTTTTTCTTTAAGTTTATTGGAAAATATAAAAATGCTAAATTAACATTTATAAAAACAAAATCTAAATATATTTTACAAATAACTATGAATTGTTTAACAAACTGTAAAAAATTTCCTTAAGACGACTGATTTAATATGAAAGAATTCTTGGAATTCATTATTCCTCACAAGAAGACGAAGACAAAGAAAAAAAGAACACCAACACAACATGTAAATATAAAAAAAATGTTTTGTTGAAAGAAATCTTGTAAATGTATTTGTGCTTTTGGCTAAAAGACGTTCGAAACCTATAAATGCAAAGACTAAAAAAAACTACAAACAACCAACAACCAAAAACAAATCTAAGAGAAATAATTCTAGCTAAAGATATCAAATACTCTGTTATTATTACAGATACAGATACATACATACACACATAGATTTCCTTCTTACGTTATAGACATATAAATGTTTAATATTTTTGTTGTTTTGTTTTTTCTTTTCTGGGAAATATTTCTCTCGAAATCTTTATTTTATTTTATAATAAATATTTAAAATTACTCAGGTATACAACTTACATTAAGGATCTTATTTTGAGATTGAAAATTTGTTAAATTAAGTATATTTTTCGTCTTAAACATAAATAATGTGTTTTAATTTAAATTTAGCATAATAAATGTGTTATTTGTTCAACAGGTGCTGTTAATGGCATTGAGATAATTTAACAAATCACATTAAAAATTTAAAGTATTAAAATCAAGATAAGCAGCCATTAATTTGTTTTGTCTGTTAAAAGACATTTGAATTTAAATTTGAAATGGGAGAGAGGGAAGTGGAAAATTGCAAAGTTTATGATATTTTGATGGTTTTGTAGGGCTTGAAGAAAAAAAAGTGGCTTAGAAAATAAAAAACAGAATTATAGGAATTTGGAAAAGATTAGTTTAATGGGTTAAGGTGATAAATTTTATTGTGATGCAGTAAAAAAAACTCACTATAGAATTTGCATAGCATAAATACGTAACACATTGTGACCTATGCCTGCTAAATAACTAATCGAATTGAATTGAAAAGTATGGAAGAGTTTTAGAAAAGAACCTAAGCTTTCAGAAAAGTTATCTTGTGTCACCCTGCTGTAATAAATGATAAGCTACAGGGCGTCAAAGTTTACCATCTTGAGGGCTATGATAAAAAGAAATCATAGCCCTTGCACAGTGAGAGAAACTATGCTTGATAATATGGAGACTATGCTTGACATACGAAGGCAGCTCAATAAATCCGTGACTATGCAACACTGTTCCTATCAAGTACCGCCTGTTAATAGACTACCAAATTTTGAATAAGTGGTTATTTACTTTGCGTTTAACAGCTTCAAAATTCAAAACATACAACTTCGTGTATTTTTTTAAAAATGGAAAAAAGTGTATTTCAAGTGATCACTGAGCATTAGTTTTTGCGAAAAAAAAACCATCAATCAAACCAAGGAAAAACTCAATAAATACTATGGGGACTCTGCAGCATTCGTTGTGGTCGCACAAGTACAAACAACGCTGAACGGCCAATTGAGGTCAGTACACCCGAAAGTGTCGGAAAAATCCACGATATGGTGTTGGCCGACCGAATACGAAAAGTCCGTGAAATTTTTGATGTCGTAGGCATTTCATAGGGCATTGTGGTTTCGATTTAAAAAGATCAGCTGGGTTTAAGAAAGTTGTCTGCAAGATGGGTACCACGTTTGTTCTCAATTGACCATAAACGTAAACATATGAAAACTTTAACGGATTATTTGGTATGTTTAACAGCAATCCTAATAAGTTTTTACGGCGTTTTTTATCTGTAAATGAAACATAGATCCATTTTTGTACTCCGAAGACCAAGCAATCAATGGGTTTCTAAGGGTAAAAGTGCTCCGAAGAAGTTCAAGTTAAATTTGTCGGCCAATATGGTGATGGCACAAGATTTTTCAAATGCACGGCATAATCCGCATCGATAACCTTCAAAAGGGAAAAACAATAAATGGCGAATATTATGCCAACTTTTAAAATCGATTTAATGAGGATTTAAAACGAAAACAACCCCACATAGCCAAGAAAAAAGTTCTTTTTCATCAACATAATGCACAGGTGCATAAGTGTGCTTTCTCAATGGCAAAACTCTATGAATTGGGCTACGATTTGGTACCCCATCTGCAATATTCTCCATATATGGTGACTACTTTCTCTTTATAAACCTAAAGAAATGGCTCCTTGGAAAGAGATTCAGCTCCAATGATGAAATTATTGACCAAACAAACGCCTACTTTAAGGACCTCGAAAAATCAATTTTTTTGGAAAGGATACAAAAACTGAAGAAACGTTGGAAATAGTGTATTGAGTTAAATGGAGATTATGTTGAAAAATGAATTTTTGTTTTGCAACAAACACTGTGTTTCATTCAAAAAGTCCCGGACTTATTGATCCGTCCTCGTACTACGCTTTGATATTTTCATTAGAAATATCTGCGCCAAACTTCTTCTTTATGGTACTGTATTGAATGCCTTCAAGACTGATTAACTCTTATTCAAGATACCGATTAATTGATACCAAAAATTTCATATTTAAGGAATAGGCAAACTTAGTGTTCACTAATGGATCGATAACAAGTATTTTTTGTGATTAATTAAACATTTTAACGTATCTCAGATTACCTAAGTCGTGTGTAATGTTCCAAAGTCTATACTATCAACGTGGCGGCTAAATGAATTTAAAAATTTCAATTATGTGTTTCTCCCATTATAAGATCGATATGTGACGACGGTATATGCTTCTAATATCAGCTAAGGCACCTTCGGGTGAAGCTGGGCCATTATGGTCTATTATAGATACACGATGTGAGGACATTCTCTCCACTTTCGTTGCTATATCCAATACTTTTGAATGAAATGAAACTGAATTGATCCTCAATCACCACTTCTGGACTGTCAGAGACTCTCAGGACACTGCGGAGTAAACATTCCTATCTACTTACAGGTTTTCGATAAGGCTTTTTGTAAGTATTATCCCAATATGATTCGGAGTTTGTCGGAATGTATGAATTGTCCAGGAAATAGCTTAGAAGTTGCTTAGATAAAGAAGAAGAAAAGGTCTTTCATGAGCACGGATTGGTTAAATGCAGACATAACAGTGTATATTACTCTGTTTTAAATTTAGAATAGTGGNNATGGCAAAACTCTATGAATTGGGCTACGATTTGATACGCCATCCGCCATATTCTCCATATATAACACCTGGTGGCTACTTTCTCTTTAGGTCTTTCATGAGCACGGATTGGTTAAATGCAGACATAACAGTGTATATTACTCTGTTTTAAATTTAGAATAGTGGCTCCCCATATACATCTGGAGCAGCACTACTATGTCTCAAAAAAATGTATCTCTATCTTTATACTTTACATCTTGCTAAATCTTCTCTATTCATCATATGAAGAAAATATCGTTAATTATCTCAATTCTGGTGTGGTCATCAAAAATTATTCAAATCAGCATTTGAAAATGAGTATAAAAAATTTAACAAAAAAGTGTAAATCGTTCACTTTTTTCATTTTTTTAATAATAAATTATATATATTTTTTTACATATTTCGATAGGCAAGTCTTAGGGAATAGATTTTTTTTTTACTAAAAGACTCAACATTGGTTGAAAATCAAAAATTTTTTTACCAAAGTTTGCAATTTATTGGGCTAGAAAAAAGTGTTTTTTTTTTAATTTAAAACATTAAACAGGTTCTCATGTGCCAAAAAATATAGACAGAAAAACATGTTGAAGGAGATTAGTCATATTTTTAGGATCATATTTTTTAAATGTCCAAAAAAACGTATTAATATTGAATATTTTTATTACACTAAATTATACATAAAACGGTCTTTTCATGTATCAAAAATCATTTTGATAGCTTAAGTGTGTAATTTTTTAAAAATTTTACAATCTAAAACATAATTTATATTTAAAATTATTAACATCAAAATTTTGAAAAATTTTTAGCAGAACTTCTTCCATTTTTTAAGTATGTAAAAATCATATTCTTAATATAAAAATAGATCTATTTAGCTTTCTTTTGATGTAGTTAGTTTTTACATAACTTTTCAAATGAAACAATTAAATCCAGATATCTCAAGAACAAAATTGACAAAAATTTTAACTTTTTCTTTTGCTAAATATAATTAAATTTATAATTTCTAAAAAAATACTTCGTTTTTTAGGATTGAAAATCTATAAAAAATAAACTGTTGACATAACAAAATTTTTTTAGGGAATTTTCAAAAATGCTCATTTTTGCCCCTAAAAGTATGCACCATATAAAATCCCAAATAAAATACTTAAAATATATCAAGAAATTGTTGATAACGTTTAGAAAATGTTTAATAACTTTTTGAGTTTTCAAACGATTTTCAAGTTTGATATCTTATATGAAACCAAACATAATAGCATTTAAAATTCTATATAACAAAATTAATCATATTTAAGAGAAAAATGGTAAAAATGTACAAGAAATTCAAAAGTTAAAAATTTTTAAAATTAAAATTATATTTTAAATTTTAATTAAAAAAATAATATAAATATAAACATTTTTACTGTAATGAAAACAGCTATGTTAAGCAATTTGATTTTTTTTTTTTTTTTATTTGCTTCCTAAAACATTTGTTTGTTCACTTACCCATTTTTATAAAATCCTTTTAAAAGGCTGCTTATATCCATGAGTTTAAACGTTGCTTAGCAGCTACAAATAAACTTTATTTTCTTATTACTTTTTTTCGCCGCACTTTTTAATCTTTTAGATTATTTTTATTTCACTTTTCAAATTGTATAAATTACAAAAATCTTTACACTCATTTAAAAACAATTCACTCGTTGTTAATACTTTCTTTTTTGCTTAATTTCTATGCAAAATATTCTTTTTTAATTATTCTTTTTTTTTATTTTTTTATCACTAAGATTAAAATATTTTAACACTTTTTTTCTATTTCCAATGACATCATTTTTTATAAATCTGCGTTTCTTTTTCAAAAAAATATAGGTTTCGTTTTGATTACAGGATTTCTTTGTAGGCAGTTTTTACATTCTCCCTTGTGCTGCCTCCTTAATGCATAAAGCTAAAGAAAATGAGAAAAAAAAGATAAAAAAAATTTACATTTTTTTCTAACAGTTTTTGCATTTGAAATTAAAAATGGCATAAATTATAATTTTTCTAGTTAATCGACAAACAAACAAACAAAAAATTTGTGGGACTATAATAATTTTTATTAAACAAAAAGAGGAAGGGAAGGAGAAGCGCTGCGTTAGGAGACAAACAAAATTGACATAAATACAAATTATTCTTTATAAAAAAAATATATTCAAATCAGTGCAACGAAGCGTATGAGTAATAATAATTAAAATACACAGAACAAAAATAATGTAATGAAAGAATAAGAAGGTATGGCAACGTTTTTAGTTTGTGAAATCATTTAATTTCTGTTTAATTTTATGTAGCAGATAGAGATTATATCCAAGAGTTTAATTAATCTGGTTGAAATATTATTTTTATTACAAAATTATGCAGGAAAATTTTATTTGTAAATATGTAAATGAAAAGATTAACATAAAAATTAATATAAAATTTTATTTGTTCTCTTATTTTATATAACTGAAATTAAATATAGTATAATGACTAGCAAATTAGAACAAAAATTTAACGCTCATTTGGCTAAAGTAATTTGCAATTTAAAAGGAATTTTAGCTAATGATTAATTTTTAGATTAGCAAAAGGATTTTTAAAAATATTTTTCAATAATGAAATGGTATTTAAAATTTCATTAATTTTTCTCTGAGCTCTGGTCTCATTTGTTATACTAAAATTGGACACAAAGAAATAGGCAAATATTGTAAAAATAATTAATTTTTTTAATATTTAATAAAATTTTGTTTAATTTTTCATTTAATATTTTATTTTAATACTTTTATGAGCTTAAGTTAAACCTAAAAAAGTCCTTGAATTTTCATATTAATATTAACAACTTTTTTGATTATTAAGATTACAGACACTTCTATAACATTTTGTATTTTTTTCTTTTCATTTCTTACTTTTGACCTTTTAGACAACTTAATTTTCTTTTTGAAAAATAATAAAAAAAACTTTTCTAAATTAGCATCATTTATCATCAGTTGTGTTTACTTTTTTTTTCTTTTTAACTATATGTTTATATACATTTGTTTAATCCCTATAGAATTTTTATTAAATTATACTAATTATATTAATTTATGCAAATTTATTTTTTAATAGAAAAACTTTTAAAATATTTACTACAACAGCTGTTGGTCATTATAGTAAAAATAATTGTAATTCGCAGAAATTTTAGAAAAATTTTAAATTTTTATCTGCTATAATTCGATTTTAAACAGAGACAAAAATGCATTCTCTGTATAATAAATATAAATATTTAAACTTCTTAGAAATAAAGTAAATGTTTTAAAACAAAATTTCCACTTTCTAAAAATTTATTAATTTATCACTTTTTTTAATCAAATTTATCAAAAATTTTATATTAAATAATTAATCAAATTTCTTGAATTAAAGCTTTATGGAAAATGTTATAAAAATATAGTGAGTTAGAAATTTTAATAGTATAAAATAATATCTAATTTTGGTTTTTATAAAAATTCATATTCTCTTGCGTTTATATAAATATTTAGAATTTTGGAAAATTTTATTAAAAAAAAAAAATGTTTCTTTTTTTATACAATTAATTACAACTTTATCAAAAATATCAATAAAATGTTCTGAGCAGCATATTTGTATAGGCTAACGTATTTTTTAATTTAAATTTTATTAAAATTCTACTTTTATTTTAGTTGTTTAACAATTTAAGCCAATTTAAAAATTCAACTACTAATTAATAACACTCATACGCTCTAGTATATGAAAATGTAATAATTTAATTATTTAAATAAAATTTAAAAATTTTTCATTAAAAATTGCTATAAATGTAAAATTTGAGAACAGTTTTAAACCAATTTAAAAAATCATCTAATAATTAATAACATTCATACGCTTTAGAGTATGAAAATTTGAAAACATAAATATTTTAACAAAATTTAAATATATTTAAAAATAATAACAAATGGTTAAAATGATTTAATATAAATTAATATCAAATTTGATAACTCATATGCAAATTTCGTAGAATTAAAAAATATGTAATATAACAAAATAATAATAAAATAAAATAAATATAAAATAAAAGTTGTTTTATTTTTAAATTATTTTATTATTTAACTATTCCTGTCAGAAATTTTAAAAATAAGTAAAAATATAATTTCTTGAAAAATATTTTTTCAAGAAATTATATTTTTTCCTTTATAAAAAAAAAAAAAAAAATTATAAAAATTTCTCAAATATGTGAAGCTATATATTTGCATTGGCCAAATAATTATTTAATTTCGGTTTTATTTAAATTTTTATTTTCTTATTAATTATTTTAAATTTGTAACCAATTAAAAAAATCAATTACTAATTAATAACACTCATACACTCCAGAGTATGGAAATTTTGTTAACTTAATTATTTGAAAAAATTTAAATTAGTTCATTAAATATAATCGTTAATAATTATTTAATTATTTTATTATTGAAAATTTTTTCTGAAAAGAATTATATATTTTTTTAATTAGTGCTTTATGCAAAAAATTGTTGTGTTCCTTAATTTCGGTTTTATTTAATATATAAAATTCTTATATATTTTTTAAAATTTAACCCAATTAAAAAAAATCATACACATACACTGTATGTACTGTTTATGGAGATACAAAGTACAACTGCTGAACAAGAAAACGTACTTGTGGCTCCAAAACGTAGTGAACGTTTTGCGAAGAAAGCACAAAGTGGTCTCATAGCATCAAGTGATATTACAGAAGATCCGTTAACGTTTGAAGAAGCCTTAAGTCGTCCCGATAAAGATAAAGTGGTTAGCTGCGATCAATAGCGAAATCAACTCATTGGAAACAAACAATACTTGGACAGAAGTGAGTCGCTCTAGTTGTAAAAACGCGATTAAAACAAAATGGGTTTTCAAAATTAAAGACGAGCCAGAATAAATATAATCTAGAAATTGAACAGATGGATGCTATAACGGCATTTTTGCAAGGAGACCTAAAGGAAGAAATTTTTATTTAACAACCAGAGGGTGTAAAATGTGACAATCCAAGTTTAGTATAGAACAATAAATTAGATCAAGTTTTGCAAAAGATTGGTTTTAAGAAATCTAAAATAGATCCGTGTGTGTATTACCATATTACAAACACCAATCGAACGTATTTAGCAATTTACGTTGATGACATGCTGATGTTAAGCAACGATTTTTCATATCGTGAGGTTGTCAAAAGCAAGCTGTGTCAAGAACTACATATGAAGTTGCTTGGAGAAGCTAAGAAATGTTTAAGTATTCGTATTACTAAACAAAATGGAGCGATTAATTAGATCAAGAAGACTATATTGACCAAATATTGCAGAAGTTCAATATGGCAGATTGCAATGCAGTTCAAGTTCCAATGGATCCAAATCAGAAGCTTAGAAAACAAGAAGATGAAAGAAGTCAAACTAACGTTTTTCCTTATCAGCAAGCTATTGGAAGCCTAATGTACTTAACGCAATGTACAAGACCTAACATTTGCCGTGCAGTAAGTTACTTAAGTCGTTTTAATAATAATCCTAGTCAAGAACATTGGAATGCTGTGAAAAGAGTGTTTCGATATTAAAAAGGAACTAAGAACTCCAAACTTTGTTACAGTAAAGATGGTAATAGTGATTTAATTGCCTATTCTGATGCTGATTGGGCAAATGATATGGACAACAGAAAGTCTATTGCTGGATATGTTGTTATTTTACAATCAGGTCCCATTTCATGGAGTAATAAAAAACAGCAAACCGTAGCTTTATCGTCAACGGAGGCGGAATATATGGCAATGTCATCAATTGCTCAAGAAGTGATGTGGTTACGAAGACTGTTCAGTGAACTCGTTCCTGATATTCAAAATTTACCAACCCCAATATATTGTGACAATAGAAGTGCAATATATAAAAAAAAATATATATATTTAAAAAAAAAATTAAATTTTTTTAAAAAATATTTTTCAACTTTCATGAATTTAAGATTTGTGAAAAATGCTACTCAAGGCTGCTGCATTATAAATCTGAGCACAATAAATAGTTCTTTAATTACGGTTTTTATTATATTTGTGATTAAATCTTAAATATATTACAAATTTCTGATAATTTTAAAATATCATAATAATTAATATTACTCATACGCTTTAGGTAATAAAATTTAAAAATTTTGTAACATCACAAAATTTTTAGAATATATTAGATATCTATTTAAATATTCAAAAAAAAAAAAATTATCAACAACTGTTTATCAAGAATGCTGCATAAATAATTCTTTAATTACGTTTTTATTTTTATAAATTTAATATTTATAATTTAAAAATATTATAATTAATATTACTCATACGCTTGAGGTCAATAGAAAATTATACACAGAATTTTTAATAAATTTTAAATTATCTATGAAGGAGTAAAAAAATAATAATTAAATTAATTTTTATTTATGAATTCTTTTGATTTTGTAATAAAAATAAAAATTTCTTGAAAGATATTATTCAACTTTCATGTATTAAAGATTTATAAAATATACTATTCAAGGAAATTATAATAAAACTTCCTTGAAGTTTAGATAGCTAAATTCGTTCTTTAATTTTGGTTTTTATCATAATGGTAATTTATTTAAATGCCATATAAAATTTTAATAATTTTAAAAATTTCATTATAATTAATATAACTCATACGATTAGGTTTATAAAATACGTTTTTAATAGATTTTTTAACTCTACAAAATTCTCTATAAAGGAATGTAAACATAAAAACTTTTAAATTTGTTAATAATAATATCATCACTTGGTTTTGTAATAAAAATTTTTGTTGAAAAACTTTTTTTTTTCATGAATTAAAAATTTATGAAAAAATTTTAATCAAAGATTTTGCGTAATAAATTTAAGTAGCTTAAAGAGTTCTTTAATTTTGATTTTTATTATAATTTATTTGAAACCAACGCAAATTTCTGATAATTTATAAATATCATCAAAATTAATATTACTCATACGCCTTAAGTTATAAACTTATTAATTTTTAAATTTTATACCAAGTTTGGAACATGTTAAATTTTTATTTAAAATATTATATAATAGTTACACTTGTACATATAATATATAAAAATATAAATTTTTATAACACTTTTCTAACGATTTTTTATTAAATAATTAAAATTTCGTAGACAATATATTTTTTAAATTTTTTAAAAATTGCCAAGAATTGTTAGTCAAGAATGCTGCATAAATAATTATTTAATTACGATTTAATTGTTAATTGTATTTTGTATAAACTTAATATTAATAATTTAAAAATATTATAATGAATATTACTCATACGTTTAAGGTCAATGGAAAATTCTATACAGAATTTTAACTCATATAGATTTCAATAGATTTTTAATTTCTACAAAATTCTCTATAAAGGAAAGTAAAGTAGTTTACGTTGTTTCTCTTGATTTTGTATTAAAAAAAATTAAATAATTTCATGAGTTAAAGATTTATGAAAAAATGCTACTCAAAAATGTTGCGTTATAAATTTTTGTAGCTTAAATAATTATTTATTTTTAATTTTTATTATAAATGATTTATTGTTATAATTGTAATTTATTCACAATTAATATTACGCATACGCTTGCTTTCATAAATATGTATAAAAAATGCTAATCAAAAATATTTTGCTATATATTTTGAGTAGCTTAAATAGTTCTTTAATTACGGTTTTTATTATATTTGTAATTTATTTAAATTTAATAAAATTTTCTAATCATTTAAAAGTTTATTAATAATTAATATTACTCATACGCATTATAGTATGAATGTTTTTAATTTTAAAATTTCACACACACATATTGAATATATTAAATTATTATTCTATATTATTAAATTTTTATAATAAACACTATTTTATTTATAACCAAGAAAATAAAATTTAATTAAAAAAAAAAACTATTAAATGGGAATATTTTTCTTAATTTTTTTTAACTTTAAAAATAAAACCTAAAACATTTTTTTTTACTTTTTCAATAATATTATACACAAAATTACCATTTAATTAAAACTCCAACATTAACCCAAATACTTATAACTGCGGGTCATAAAATTACCAATATAATCCATTAATGACATTTGTTTATACACAATTACACATATTCAAATAAATAATCCACTATTTCTTTTATAGACATTTTTTATTATTATTTTGTTTACTTTTTTTCTATTTTTTTATTTTTGTTTTTATTTATTTATTTTTTTCCTTTACATTTTACGCTTTAAATACACAAAAACATAAACAAACACGCACACGCAGGCACTCGCGCGTAAAAAGAAAATTTTATACCGTTATACCGAAAATATATAAACTTACAACGTTTAGACAACTCACTTTAATTAATAAATAATTGAAATGTTATTATAACTTTTTACCCGTTCAGGAAAAACAAAAAAACATTAGACAGTGTGACTCAGGGGATTTTTAATTGGAAATATTAAGGATTCTAAGAAATAGAAAAGCATTTTAGTATTCATTATCATAATTTCTTTGGAATATTTGTTTAGAATTTTTAATATAAATATTAAAATTATTGTAGGATTTGTTTAAGATTTTTTTATTTTATTCATATTTTTTAGATTTTTATAATTTTTATTAAATAAATATTTCAAGGTAATTTTAAAATTTTTATTTATTTTTCTTATTATTTTTTTAATTTTTTTTTTTTTTTTTTTTTTTTTTTTTTTTTTTTTTTTTTTTTTTTTTTTTTGTTATTTAATTTTTATTTATTTTTTTATTATTTTTATTTTTTATTATTATTATTTTTTTTTTTTCTAAGAACTTTTTAATATAATTTTTTTTTAACTTTCCGTTTATTTGTTTCCTTTTTGTTTTCAAAGCCAAACGTATCGTTGTAGAGTTAAAAGACAACTGAAATATTTTTAAACATCATCTATAGTAAAAAATAGTTGTATACAATTTATAAGAATTTTCCTTGAATTTTCAAAAAGCTTTATTAGCTCTATAACTCCCTGTGAAAATTTTTCTAAAATACTCTCTCTTTTCTATTCATATATATATAAAAGCTTTTTTACGAAGCTTTTCTCCTAAGTAAAAGTAAATGTTATTTGTCCTAGTAACAGGGCTGTAAAATTTTACCACCTTGAAAACTACAAGGTATATTATAAAATTTATTTAATTCTAAACCGAAAAATATGTAATAAAAATAAAAGAATTAAAAAAATTTTTAAATAAAATCTAATTAATTTAAAATAAAATTTCCACATTAAATAAAATTTATTGTAAAAAAAAATAAAATATACAAAATTTTAAAAAATTTTTAGAACCTCTCACACTAACTCATTCTTATGTATGTATGTATGTATGTATGTATGTATGTATGTATGTATGTATGTATGTATGTATGCATAAGTGTATAATAGTAAAGTTTTATTCTTCTTTTTAATAAAAGCTTTTTGTAGTAAAAATCTTTAACCTTTTTTTCATTCATTGTTTTTGGTATCAAAAACCACAACACAATAACAAATCATATCCAACACGTGTTTTCTTTATATGTATTAGTTGATTATTTTTGTTTGTTTTCTTTCACACACATACTCTTTCAATATATGTGTGACATTGTTTTCTTTACTTTTTATTTCTTTTTTTTTATTGTTTTGGTTAAAGCTCTCACCCAAAGAGAGTTGTTATTGCATTTATTAAGGGATTATTTAGGGACCAACAACAAAAAAACAAACAAAACTCTCTTGTTGTTATTTTTCAGGAGAAAATCGTTTTAAATATTTGTCTTTATTATCACAGGCATGTTTGTGTTTGTATGTAGATTTTCAAAATAAGAGTAAATATAAAGTATAAATGTATTGCGTGTGTGTGTATGTTATTATTTTGTTGTTACTTTTGAAAAAACTAGAAAGCTTATTTTTAGCATTATTTTTCAAAATATCACTTGTATGATTTTTTTACGGGGAAAAACATATGATACAGTATTAAAGTTAATTAAATTAATTGAAATAAAAAAATTTTAACAAAAAAATTAATAAATGATATTAAATTAAAAATTTAAATGTTATATTAAATTAATTGTCATGACTAGTCTCGACCAAGTGACAAAAGAAATTATTGTGATAGTAAAACAAAATTGTGGCAAAAAGAAAATTTTTTCTATTATGGCTTTGAATAAATTTGTTTTTTTTTTATATAAATTTTTTGCCATAGTTGTTACATTCTCAAAAGCACATGATAATTACTAATAACTGACTATTCACAGAAAAAAGTCACCAATTAACTAATATATGAGAAAATAATTTATTCAATTAAAAATTTGCTTAAATTTGCACCTCTCACCAAAATAATTATATCAATTACTAAAAACTATAAAAAATACAAAACTGAAAAAAAATTCCCAATTAATAAATCAATCAAGTAGGTGATGGAATGAATTAAAAATATGTATAAGAAATAAAAATCATCCAAAATTAATTTTTTATTTTATTTTTTCTTGAACATATTTATTCTTGAACATATTTATTAAATTTTGATGCAAAATTAAACAACTGAGTTAATTGTAAAAAGGAAGGTAATAATTTATTTTGTGTTATCACGACTTCAATAATATCACTGTAAATCATTATCAATGTATTATTATAAAAATGTAAAGCATTTATTTATAATTTGTTCAAATGTTTAAAATAATAATTTGTTGAATATTTCAATATTTTTAACTTTCATTAATTTAAGATTAATGAAAAAATTTACTAATTGATTGTGAGATTGAAATTCTTGTAAGAGTTCTTAAATTTTGAATTTTATTAGAATTTAAATTTACTTTAAATTTTACGAAAAATTGTCTTAATTTTGAAATGACATAATAATTAATATAACTCATACGCTCTAGGTTATTATATTATTAAAATTTAAATAAAAGTTTAAATAAATTGAAATTAATTTGTAATATTATGTATTATCATAAATCATAATAAATAAATAAAGTTTATTAAATAAATTCAAATAAATGATTAGTAAATCAGTAAAAATTATTATTGAATTAAAAAAAAAAACAAAATTAAAAATTATTATGAAATCATTATTATTATTTTTTTAATTTTTAGAAAAATCATAAAAAATTTTCAAATTAATATAACATTTAAATTTTTATTTATAATTTGTTTAAAATTTGAAAATAATTCCTTGAAAAAATATTTTCAACTTTCAATTGAACTACTTGTATACCCAGAGCGTATGAGTGATATTAATTGTATGTGATTTTCAAATAAACGGAAATTTGTCTAAAGTTTCAGGTATATTGTAATTTTAATAAAATTCGAAATTAAGGAAGCCATTAAGCTTTATAACGTATTGTTTCATGATATTTTGGTATCATTAATAAGTTATTAATTGACGCTATTTTCACGCAATTTGCAAAATTAAAATTAAATAAGTTGCATTGTATATATTATTAAATTTTGTTTTTTACTTGTTTAAAAATTACATTAGAAAAAATCATAAAATTATTATTTAATTTTTATTATTTTTTAATATAAATAAATTTGTTCAAATGTTATTTAAAAATTCTATTACAATATAAGTATTTATATATAACTTAAAAGGTATTTTAATTTCGGATTTTATTAGAATTAAAATTTAATGAAAATTTGATATAAATATATATTCATTAAAAAATCACTTAATAATTAATATAACTTATACGCTCTAGGTTATACAGATTTTAAAGTTCAAACAAAAAATAAATAAAAACAAAAAAATTATTATTTTTTAAATAAAAAGCTTATAATAGTGACCTATATATATTTTTAAATTGTCACTTTAAAATTTGAAATAACTTTAAAATAACAATTTTGGAAAAATTATTATAAATAAATTATAAATTAAAGACTTATGTTAAATGTAACGAAAATTTGTTTTTAAAACAGATATTTCTTGAAGTGTTTTTTAATTTCGAATTTTATTGGAATTCTAATTTCTTTAAGTTTTATAAAAATATTTATTGATTTTAAAAACTATACAAATTAATATAACTCATACGCTCTAGTTTGCCAAAATATATGAAATTTAAAATTTTCTTACATAATAAAAAATCTTTTAAATTATTAAGTAAAAAAACGCATATTTATATTTTATTTTTATTCATAAAATAAAAATTTCTTTAAAAAATTATTTCAATTTCCAATAATTTAAGATTTGTGTCAAATAAAACAAAATAATATTGCATTAGGGATATGTTTAACTTTTTTAATTTCATATTTTATTAAAATTCTTATTTGCATCAAATTTTATAAAAAATTTTCAATAATTAAAAACTTGCATAATAATTAATATTACTCATACGATTTTCTTAGATCAACTAAATTAACAATTTTAGTAATAATTTTTATAAAATATAGAAAAAGATTTATCAAACACAAGCAGAATTTAG
>MINK01174979.1:0-12827 GCA_001735545.1 Phormia regina
AAAAAGAAATACTCTTTATATATAAGGAACTCAGCTGGTGTGGTGTTAATTTAATTATAGAGTGTCAATTTTAAGGTTAAAGTCGACTGGGTTATGCGGTAATAGTTTATTATACTAGACCCTAGAGCATATGATACACTAGAGGCTAGACTGTAATCAAGCTAGACTATAGAATATTCTATTGACTAGACTACGGAATAGTCTAATGACTAGACTATGGAATAGTTTATTGATTAGACTATTGAATATACCAAAGAATACTCTATTGACTATATAATCCATTATTAGACTATAACGTAGGCTATAGACTGGACTATAATATAGTCTATAAACTAGACTAATATATGGGTAATATATGTGTGAAATCTACTAGTCCTGGACTTCAATAATTTTTCCGTTAAATCTATTCATTTCTGCTTCTTATGTCCATTAGAGCCACTTGAAAACATTTCTTTCCATAGTTTCCCAGCAAAAGAAACACATTTTCCAAAATTATACACGTTTATCTGATCTACTATTCCACTTTTAGAATTGCCCTATTTATATGTCTGCTCCCAAAGATTACTGGGCTCAAATATTTCATATTTTCATAATGAAGATACAAATTTTCAAAATTATATCATTTTGGGACGGATTCTGGGCCTAAAATGGCTGTATTCTATTAGTTCTATACTACTTTCAGTCTACCCGATTTAAAATTACTTCCTAAACCATTTGAAACCTCTCCATATAAATGTGTTAATATAAAATCAAAATTAAAATTTAAAAGAAGACTCTATTTCCTAAACTATTTTATAGTCTATTGGCTGGACTATATTATAGTCTATTGACTAGATTATGTTATAGTGTATTGACTAGACTATTTTATAGTGTATTAATGAATTAGACTATAATTATAGATCCTATAAGACTTGACTGTAATATAAACTACTGACTAGACTAATAATATAGTCTATAAACTATATTATAGCCTATTGACTAAACTATGTTTATAGTCAATTGACTAGACTAATATTAATAATCTATTGACTAGTCTATTTGACTAAACTGATATATACGTAGTCTATTGGAATAGAAAAGATTATATTATAGTCCTATTGACTAGACTATATGGTTAGCCTTATTATAATAGACTAATTGATAGTCTAGTTAACTAGACTATATTATAGTTTATTAACTAAACTATATAATAGTTGTTTGATTAAACTATAATATAGTCTATTGATAAGACTATAGAATAGTTGTTTGACTAGACTATATTATAGTCTATTAGCTGACTATTTAATAGTCTATTACCTAGATTATGTTATAGTTTATTGACTAAACTATGGAATAGTTATTTGACTGGACTATATTATAGTCTATTGAGTAGACTATTCTATAGTCTATTGAGTAGACTATTCTATAGTCTATTGAGTAGACTATTTTATAGTCTATTGATTATATTCTTCATTATGGACAAGGCTATCAACTAGAGTTTCGAATGGAGAATTTTGGATTCAAAATTCAACACAAGTACTAGATATAAATAGATTTATTTAAAACTGTAGGAAATCTTATCACATTCACTCATTTAAAGTAGCCATTGAAAGCATTAAATGGTATTTGCAACTTTGCAATACTTTTTTGTTGCTGTTGTATTTCTCTTTTCCTCTCTCTTTCTCTTTACAAGAATAATTAATACAATTGTAATGCAATAAATAGATACTTTGTTTAAAAATAGTCATTCAGTCGGGTTTAAAATGCCCCTCAACACAATTGGCTGCAGCATAAATGTTCATATATGGATTATTTCATTGTTGTTGTTGTTGTTATTCATGTTCTATTAATTGTTAGATTTTAAAAATAGCTTTATTTAGTTAATAATACATGTTCTTTTATGTCTTTGCTGTTGTTGTTGTTGTTGTTGTTGTTGTTTTTATTGTTCCCTTTTAATTACATTACAATCATCGCTTATTATCAGCAACCAACAACTCAAACAAAGTTTTATTTAATAGAAAATTACGATTATGAGAGGAAAACAAAAACGTCTGTCTTATCGAATTGAAATTAAAACCTTTTACAATGTTTAATATGTTGAGGTATGACAAATTTAAAGGTTTTAAATAGTGATAGAAGAGAGGGGGCGCTCGTGAGGAGTTGTTGTACCTACAATCAATCAATTTATTCTACTGTAATGCTATAATGAGTATTAAAATGAACAACAAGAACCTTTTTTCTGGTTTAATGAATTTTTCAGTTGCTAAATGAATGAAAAATATTTGCATTTTATTTATAGTTTTTGTTGTTTTGGCTTTAGGTTTTGTGGTCAACGATCTTTAACCCATATTTTATATAATTTTATTGTTGTTTTATTTTAATTTGTTTTTAGATTGATATAAAGGGAGAGCGTAGTAAATCTACTTAAAAATTCTTGATAAATTATGTCAGATAAGTTTTTTTTATAAAATTTATTCATTTTGTTATTTAAAATTTTAAAATATGATTTCATAATTACAAATGAAAATATAAAATACATATGAATTTTTCCATTTAATGATAAAAATTTGCAAATTTTTTTTCTAATGCCCCAACTAAAAGTTTGTAAATTTCCTCTTAAGACGGTTTAAGTATTCATATTAGTTAGTTAGTTAGTATAATATATTATTACTGTTCCCATTCTTAACTATATTTATTTGATTTTATTTTTATTATTTTGTACTACTTTCTTTGTGTTTATCATAGCAAATTTTTATTTTATTTTTTTTTTATATAAATTAAATTTTGATATTATAGTTTTTCTATTGAAGCAACACAATGTGATGATGTAAGGGTTCTAAAATCAATAATGTGCAATTTCTTTTGCGTACTGTTCCAATTTCTTTCTTTTTTTCTTTCTTTCATTTCAATTGCGCGATGTCGTCTTATAGCCCAACTCTTTATTAGTTTAGAAATAATGAATCATAGACAAAGTTTTATAACTTGTATTTGATTTGATAAAAAAAAAAAACTAATTGAATTGTTTTTGTATTTTGTATTATTTTTAATTATTAATACTTTGAACAAGTTTTGTTTTTCATTATCAAATAAATTTTTGTAGTTTTTTTATTAGTATTTATTTAGTGAATGTTTAGATTGAGAATTAAATTTTATTTTTAAATGGTTGTGAATTAAAAGGTGTATATTAAACAAAAAAATAATAACAAGAAATTGTTAACAAATCATTGATAATGAGTTAAAAGTCAGGTAATGAGTTAAGGCTAATATAATGGCCTTAGATTGCTTTCACGTTAGGTGTATAACGAATTATTTCAACATTAGAGGCAACTACATACCTCATATCATTACAAGAACTAATTATTTTTGAGGTGCTCAATGACACATTGATTTTAAAGTATTACGGGAGTCATTACAAATGAAAACAAGGGAACAGGTTATTAACTAGAACCTAGTATCTATGGTTTATTGATTAGACTATACTGTATTCTATGGACTAAACTTTAGAGTAATCTATTGACTAAATAAAATTAGTATTAAAATAATATTTAAATTAGTTTCTTGACAATAGAATTGTCTATTGTCTTGACTATAGAATAGACTGTTGACTATTCTATAGTCATTAGATTATTATTAGACTATGATATGGAATGGTTTACTGACAAAATCGAATATTGACTTGATTATAGAATAGTTTTTTTTTAGTCTGTTAAATATACTATAGAATTGTCTAATCAAAGTTTGACTAGACTATATTACTAATAGCCAATCGAACATTTCATTGATTTCAATAAAGAATAGTCTAATGACTAACTAACTAAGAGTTCTAACAAAACGAACACTTCCCTAATTTAGGTACACATACACAATCGTGCAGGCGCGGATCTAGCTCAGGCTTTTGGGGGAGGAAAATAGAATGATTTTCACAACCTTAAATTTTATGATTTAGTATAAATTTTGCATTAAGATTTTTCATTTTGGGGAGGGAAATTTCCCTTTTTCCCTCCCCGTGGATCCGCGCCTGCAATAGTGTATGGTTGGATTAAACGCCTATATCTTTAGTTATCATTATTATTTTTAATTGATTTAAAATTAAATAACTAATTCGGGTTTTTTCTTTTGTTTCTTTACAGGTATGTACAAATAATTTCTAAAAATTATAAGAAATAAAATGTAAATTTTTGGGTTTGTATATATTCGAAAATAAATTTAGCAATGAAATATTTAGACGAAAAGTATTTAAATTTTAAATACATATAAGTGAAATAAATAATTTATAAAAATTTGTACTTTTCACTAAAACGGCACAACTAAGTTGGAAAACGAATTTGAAAACAAATCGAATTCAAATTGAAAAAAGTGTAATATTTTTATTATTTTATTGTCTAGTTTATTAATAAAAATTCCATTTTAATCACTTTCAATTAGATTTTATTACAAAACTTTCTATATTTTTTATAAATTAGTTGGTAATTTTTCATATGAGCTGTATTTTCTAAATCAAAATAAATCATTGTTGCCAGAATCTAGAACTATATATCAATTTATCCCAAATAGAATCTGGACATAAACATTTATATATGGAATTTACTAGTCCTTGGCTGCTCCACCTCTTTCACTTATCCCATTAAAGTCAATCAAAGATTTCATATTCTGATAATTTCTTAAAAGTTATATTTTTTTTTGATTCCACATGAAATCCACACATTTATAATATATGGCTGAAACCTACTAGTCCAGAGCTTCAATAATTTTCGCGTTTACTCTATTCAATTCTGTTTCTTATAGCCATCAGAGCCACTTGAAAACATTTCTTTACATAATTTCCAACCAAAAGAAACGCATTTTCCAAAATTTTTGATCCCAAATAAAATATGGGATAGGGTACACATTTATCTGATCTACTATTCCACTTTTAGACTTGCCGTATTTATATGTCTGTTCCCAGAGATTACTGGGCCCAAAAATTCCATAATGAAAATACAAATTTTCAAAATTATATAATTTTGAGATGTATTCTGGTCTTAAAATGGCTGGAATCTATTAGTCCTATACTACTCACAATCTTCCCGATTTAAAATTGCTTCCTAAACCAAAAATTTTAAATTAGTAAAATTAAAAATTAAAAGAAGAATCTTATTTACTTTAAATTGATGTATAATATGACTATGTTGTGTATGGAACGATTCTTGCAAATTTGAAATTAAAATCTCGTTTTCATGTTCTTTCTGATGCAGCCTTACCTACCGCACTGTGTTATCCCACTGCTTTATCAATAAAAGAAAAAAACGTGAAGATTTATTTTTTTTTTTATTTTGCTTATTTGAAAATGATTCACTAGAAGCGTAATTTTAAAGGAAAGTAGTGTGTATTTTTTAAAAAAATATATAGCAAATTTTACTATTTTAAAATGTAACTACAGACGAGAGTATCATGAAAGCGTAACTCCTCATCTATTTATGTTCCAAGTTTCTTCCAAATCGTGATTCAGTGATTTCAGAGATCTGGACTTATTACCATTTATTTTGCATTTGGACCCACTGTGTGGTGTTGCCGGTTTAGCAATTTTAGAATTTAACTTTTAGCTGTATATGCAGAATTTTTTTAATTTAATACTTTTTGATTTTATATTAAATTTTACGATAATAGTTATATAAGATGTAAAATATCAACCCTGTTTTTACTTTATTTTTAAATATTACAAAAAAAAAAAAAAAAAAAAAAAAGGATTAAAAAAAAAAAAAAAAAAAAAATCATTTCTGGGTTGTCATCTAAACTTTATATTATAACAAACAAGTGCAACGAAAATATGAATATTTCTTTACAAAACAACAATTTGTCCAGTTTACTATAAAAATTTTCTGGCAACACTGATTATAAAATATTATTTAAAATTTCAAATTTGTGCGGGTTTTAAACTGCGTATAAATTATAAGTTTTAATATAATTTTTTCCAAATAGCTGATCATATTACATTTAACAAGATCACAAATAATCACTACAATTATTTATAAACAATAACGATCATACACATGACCTTTTTTTTTAGTTCCCTAACAAATTAAGGGTTAGGGTGAAGAACAAAAGGCATCAATAAATTTTATTTCAATTACAAAAGTTTAAACAAATAATGAGGGATTTATTTAGGAAATTTCTAAAGTAATTGAAATTTATGTGAAGACCGACCCTTATAGTCGTTTATTTGCTGCGGTAATTAAATGAACAATTTAGTTTTAATTTGAGAAAAGATTTAGAAAAAATGTATAAAATATGTTAAAATATAAATAAATATCTAGTAGATTTAACGGATATTTATTATCATTTATTTTTTAATTTCTCTTGTCTTGTTTTTTTTTTATTTTTGGTCTAAAATTCTGTTTAAGAGAAAAAATTGTTTATAATGATTAAAGATAAAATTCCCAAGTTTTACTACATATGACACAGCATTTAATTTCATAAATTAATGATCTTTTCTTTAGATCACTTCTTTTTTTGTTGTTGTTGTAGTGTTTGTTTATAATTTCTCACAACCAAATATCATCATTATCGCAAAATAAAAATCTTTCCAAATAAAAATCTTTCAAAACAGGTCATTAACTTTTTACAATACTACAACATACAACAAACTCTAAAAAAAAACAACAACAAAAAGTCCCATTGCAAATTGAGAAAGAAAGAAAAAAACTTGTTACCGGTAAATGTTGAACTAAGAAAAATTAATAAATTTGAAATATCATCCAACTAAAAAAAAACATTAAACCGTTTTTTCTATAAAATACACATTATTTTCTGGTTTTCATAAAAGAAGGAAAAATTAGGTTGACTTGGGAAGTTTTAAGTTTTATATGAGCACAGGTGGCAAAATGTACATCGTTTTATATTTAATACTCTATTTATTAATTTTGTTCCTGTTCTTGTTGTTGTTGCTTTAAAAGAAGCTGCAAAACCAGAATCTTTTTTCTTTCTTTCGTTTTTTTTTTTAGTTTAACAAACATGAATTAAAAACTTCTTATCTTTCACACATCATAATTTTTTGTTAGCTTGAACTTATGTTACTTTTGTTTTTGGTTCCCCTCAGCTGCTTGGGTCCCCAAGCTTAACGTTTTTGTCGCCGCTGGAGTATTTGTGGTGTGTGTTTGCTATTAATAACATAAATTTTACTCCCAACTAATAAATATGTGCTGTTATGATATATAGACCACAAAATATACACAAAAACACTAAATCTGCGCAACCATTAACGGCTAAAGAAACGAGAATTAAGTGAATCTTTATTTATTCTTGTGCTGTCCCAATGCGCTAATGCAATAGAACAAACCATTCATACATGATGATGATGTTGATGTTACCGTTTAGTTGCTCTACAATAGGTATTAGCAGGGGTCATGAGAGGAAATAGGTATTTAGTTCCAAAACTGAAGACTGGATCTTTATTGCTTTGAAGTTAAACTAAGGAGCCATTAAAGATGTGAAACTCCTTGTATATATCCCAGGATATTGCAATATGGATAAGACCTTAGTAATAAGAGAGTTTTTAAATTTTGATTTGTTTCTATTTACATGAACCTAGAATTTCATATAACATTTGTTAAGTTTCAAGTGCTAGTAAAAATTTAAAACCGGGCCCTGGCAATTGTATTTTGAAATCTAACCCTGGCTCCTAACAGTTGGTATGTAAAATTTAAGCCTGGCTATGGCTTTCAATAACTGTTACCTTGGGTTGCTTTCTAATCAGAGGGTTTTCAAATTTGATCTGCTCCTATTTAAACGTTCCTACATTTTCATATAACACTGATAAAGTTTTTAGTGCTATAGTAGAAGTTTAAAACCTGCTCCTGGCAATTGGTTTTCTGTCCCTGGTTAGGGTTTTCAATCACTGCTGTCTTGAGTAGGACATATCTTGTTTGTTTCAATGCTATTCCTTTTTTAATCACAGATTTTTTAGATACCTACCGCTGACAGTTGGTATGGCGTCCTATCACTGCTATCTAGAGAGTAGGGCATTTCTTGTCTGTATTAATTCTGTTCCTTTATTATTTATTTATTAAGTTTCAAAAACTAGTTATGAAATCTTGTTTATAGCTTCTTTTCATCTTCTTTTCATCGCTGTTTTATTTATTTTATTTTTGACTGGCTAACCGACTAACTGACTGACTATTGGTAATGACTTGGAATAATTGTACATATTTAAACGTTTAAATGTTTATAGGAAGCAATACCTTTCAAGTGATTTTACCTTCTTTTGCTTTTTTTGGCGCTTTTTATTTGTTTTTGTTAAAATCAATAATGTTACTTTATTGGCAGAAATGTAGTAGGATGCCAGACTTTCTTTATTAATTTAAAACAAAAAGGGATTAAGGTTAGAAATGTTATCAACTATTCAACATAAGTTCAATTAATGTGACTTTTTGGATAAGTTTAAGAAAATATTTTAAAGGCACATATTTACATGAAGGATCCGGATCAATTTTAGAATAGTTTGTGGATTATAGTCTAATGGAGTCAATTTGCAACTTCATGAAAGGCTTTAATTTTAGGTCTTTAGATAGATAAAAAATGACTTTAATCGTAACTCTAAATTTCTTTAATAATACATTATGTAATCCTAAATGGTTTAGATTTTTGATTAAATTTAGCTTCAATTAAATAAGACTTTATTTAAGCCAAAGCCTTTATCGTAGGCCTTTTTTGATAAAAGTTTTAATTGAAATGATTTTTTTTAGAAAACAATATTCTAATTCAATTAAAATTTAGTTTCAATAATGGGATCACAATCAGCTTCAATTGAAGATCAATTTTATCTTCAATTGTTGATTCAGTTGGTTTAAAATTAATTTTGTTTGAAAGTCAATCATAGAAATTTTTATACCCACTATTAATGCTGAGTCGACCTCTCCGTCTGTTGAAAGCATGATAAGGTACAACCTAGGAAGACGAAATCATTTGGTATTGGTAAATCGATTAAATTTGGCCAAAATACTAGAAACACAGTGAACCGTCCACTTTACCGCTCCAAAAAAAAAAAAAATAAATAAAAAAAAAATAAAGAAATTTTAAAAATTCGAAAGTGTCAATTAAAATTTTGTTATATTCATAAAATTGTTACAAATAAAACGAGATATATTTCATTAAAATCAATGCATAAGTTTTGATTTCTTTCACAAATTTGTGCCACCACCATAGGTGGTTGTGGGTATTACGTGTTTGTGCAGGAACTGTAGCTCAGAGAAAAAATCTTCGGACTTCTACCACTATCCGACTCATCCGTCAGGTCGGCTGATTAGAATTTTTTGATATTTTTTTTAATGAAATCTGACAAATAGTTTTCGAGATATGCTTCAATTCATAGCTCCTTAATTTCACATATGGCGATTTATCACGAAAATTATATTCAATTCAAAAAAGGACATTAGAAGCTTATTACTTCTTAAGGAGAGCGATCGAAAAAATCTTAACATAAATAAAATTGAAAAACTTGGAAACTGTTAATCACTGAGTTTTGATTGTTTTCTTTTTTTTTTAATTAATTGGTTATACACTACAAATCATAGAAAAATATAAATTTTATTCTACTGGTCCTAAACTTATCTTAACATATCCCCGAGAATCATCAACATAAAAATTTTGACCTGGAAGTTGAAAAAAAATGTGTCAGTACATATGTACTTTTCGTCTTGCATTTTACAACATGAGATTTTTTTAATGAAATTTTACTTTCATTTTTGTACTCTATTCTTGGCTTTTGGCTAAATTTTTTTTGCAGCATTCCAGTCTTGAACATTTTGGACTCTATGTTTTCAACTCCCGTTAACATTAATTTTTCGCACCAAATACCATAAGTGCTGAGCTAACAGGGGTTATTTTCTACCAGATGTGTTTGGAATTCTTTTCAATAAGCTTTCAATTTTTTTGCAATAGACTTCATAATTTGTTATCAACAGGTTTTCCCTCAGTGTATATTTTTTTCAAACAAATTTTCTCAATCTGGCCACTCTTTTTCATGCATTGTCTGCAGAGACTTCTCTTGTTAAGTAACAGGTTTTTTTTTTTAAATAAATTTTCATTTAAAACCATTTTTTTCCTTTAATATTGTTTGTTTTTCAACCAACCATATTACGCCGACTTTACTTATTCAAGGCTTCTACATTTAAGCAGGGTTTTCAACGTCCGTACTTTTTCTTAATTCTGCAATAAAACAGTTCAAGATTAATTATTACAACGGGAAAGCCAAGATCTTTAAGGAGTTAAATTTTTCTATATTTTATGTGTCATTATAGATGTAATTCTATTCTTAATGAAAAAAATATTAAAAATTTAAAATGCATCAACAAATTTATCATTTAATTGTATTTGTTTAGAAATAAAGATTTTTTTTTTGTGAACAAACATTCATTGAAAAAGTATTGGAGCGCAAAGAAATTCCTCTACCAAAACGAATTTAATAAGAAAAAAATCTTAAAATGCTTAAACAATTTATTTAAGCCACATAAAAGTTTAGCAGCAACATTTTTTTTGAAAGCTGAGAAGAAAAAAAAAATAAATAATTGAAACAGGTTCAATTTTCTTAATAAATTCCTAAGAATATAGAAGAATTTTAAAGAATTTTAAATTTATAAAACATTGACGTGTCATTCATTCTTTCATCTCTAGGAAAACTCTTTACACCGCCCAACCCCAAAACTCCAGACAAACAAGGCAAACCCATCCATCTTTTCATACTGGAAATCATCTATGCAACCATTCATGCAGCAGTTGTGAAAAGAATCTTTGGGATTTTTCTTCTGTTTTTTTTTTTTCTTTTTAATTTTTTGCTTTTCTTAAACTACCGCAAATATATTTATGTACTAAATGTTGTTGTTGTTGCTGTTTGTCTCTCATAGTAGTAGTAGTAGTAGTAGTAGTATTATTGATTTTAAAACCACATTTTTATTATTATTTCTCTTCTTCATTCAATCTTTAATACCACAATTTAATCGTTTACAATTTATCATTGATAATTATGAGTTTGTTAGAAAATTTACGGGTGGCCTTTTTTTATTCTTTGTTTAATCTCTTCTTTTGCCTCCAAACGTGGTCATCTAAAGCTGCTGCTTGCTAGCTGGCTGTTGCTGCTGTCAAATTGAATCAAATATGAAGAGGAAAAGTAGAAAGATAAGTTGCAATAGATGACGAAAATGATGATGAAGTGGTTGTAGAAATAAGTCTTTGTTTTGTCGTAAAAGAAAAAACAAAAATAATAATAATAAAGAAGAAGAAGAATAAGTTTTACAGCTAGAGGTAGACCACATAATTGACTTGTCTTTTATTCAATGATTTTGTAATGGATTAGATTAGATCTGTTCGTGTATAAACTCCATAAATTTTCAAATGACTAGAAGTATTTTATTTTTTATTTTTATTTATGTATAAAAATTTGCAAGAATATTTTTTGTTTCGTTTACTTTAGAGGTCATTAAACTGTAATTATGATGGTTTAGAGTGAAAAATATAAAAAACAACAACAAACAAACATGCAAAAATTTCCAATTATGAATGAATTTTTTAAAGAAATTAGTTTAAAGAATTTGTAGAAAAGATATTTTTGTTGAGGAAATAAATTAAAGGAAATTATGATGGATTTATTTTTATAAAAGAAAATAGCACATAATTTCCTTAATTAAGAAGAAATTTTTGTAGAATTTAAAAATGTCTGTTAAAAAATAGTGGAACTTTTTATAATTCGATTGCGCTAATTATTACAACTAGGGAAACCCTAAAAATATACCATGGCTGTTGACAAAGACAGACTTATCGATATGGAAGACGATTTTATTAACTTAATCGACTTTGTGTGATGGCCTTCGAACACTCCGGACACTTCCTAAAGTGTTCGAAAAAGGAGACGCCTTGAAAAAATAAAATATAAAAAGTTTACCTCTTTATTTGTCAACTGCAGTTGACAAAGACAGACTTATTGATATTGATATTCTTCGTCGACGATCTTATCGACTTTGAGTGATGGCCTTCGAACACTCGGGACACTTCCTAAAGTGTTCGAAAAAGGAGACGCCTTGAAAAATAAAATATAGGAAGTTTTCCTCTTTATCTGTCCTCATAAGTCATTGTTGTATTTATAAAAAAATAAAATAAAAGTGCGCCAGTGCCACAATAACAAATAAGAAAAAATGGTCGCAAGTTTTTAATACCCAGCAGTTTACTTTGTAGCAGAACCCTTTATTAGACAATAAGATTCATTGGTGTATAGTCAGCTGCCGCTCTCCATCGGCCACCAATGAGCATTTGACAATTACCACTTTACGGACCATATGGTAAGACCAAAAGAAGAATCAACTAACTCATTGTAACGAGTTATGTGGTTGTGTGCTCACAAAAGTTACACTTTGTAGCCGTTGAGATGATTGTTTATGTAAAAAAAGGTACCTCTTACTGATGAAAGTACCTACTGTCACTTTACTGACGCTTCCTTAAACGTGGAGTTTAGGGAAGGGAGGTACTTGTCGTAGGACAAGCACATGTTTAAGTTACATAGACTACTGATAACCGAATGTAGTCGGCTAGGTGACTTGTACACAAGTGCCACTATAGTCCAAAATAGATTTTTTTTAATAATTCTATAACTTATTCATTTAAGACTTTAACGTAAAAAATACCTGTAGGTAGCCTTTGCAAATCTCTTCACAAGTTACAAAAGTATTTCCAGAAAAATCGATTTCTAGAAATATCGAAGGAAGTACTTAGTAGTGAAAAAGAGCTGCAGAAGTTCTTTTTTAACCCATGTTTGCCATTGGTAAAATGTTATTCTTTATTACTTCTTTTTCATTCATTTTGAAGTACTTCTCTTAAAACAATGT
>MINK01174980.1:0-13961 GCA_001735545.1 Phormia regina
ATCATATATCTAAACAATTTATAAACATTAAATACATCAAATATAATAATAAACTTTTATATTAAATACAATAAAAGTTCAATATTTTTAATATATTTATAATATTTTATTTGCCACAAATCATGCTTAAAATATAAATAAGAAAATTTTCTCCTCATTTCATTTACAGTTGTAAATCTAACTGGTATGAAATTATCAGTGAAGTTTGGGTAATAGCAGATCATTTAGGACACTATATTAATAACATTATTTCTAGTTTAATTATATTTCTTTAGTGTAGTGCAACTTTTAGGCATGATCATTATTAAACCAAATATGTTTTATAAGTCACTTAATCGCAGCAAAAATTATCACAAATAGACTTGACTAATTTGTTTAAATATATTGTAAATCCTTACATCCTTTGTAAATGTAACATCCTTTCTAACAAATTTATTATAACAACTTAATATTAAGTAAAAGTGTCATACGAAAAAATTATATAAACTATTCTCAAAGAATTTTAAGTTATAAATATTTGCAAGTAAATATGCAAATTACCAAATCGTTTTAGCCTTTTTTATAATGTCAAATATGAGAGTAGGAAAAGAAAACTAACAAAAAACTTTTAACATTATCTCAATTGGGGACAAGTAGTTGTTATTATTGTTGTATTTGTACTATACATTTATTTCTTGATAAAAAGATATTTAAATTTATAAATGTTTACGCATGTGTAAGGGATCTCATACACTTATATACATATGTATGTATTAAAGAAAAAAATATATATATAATTTATTTATAAGTTTTACAATGGTTAAACATTCATGTGTATTAAAAAAGGGACTCAAATTGTTTATTAAAGCATAATTTAAATAGCACAATCAGCATGCAACAAATGTTGAAAAAGGGTTTTTACTTTTTTTCTCCTTGGACATAATATTAAATTGTATCTATGTATATATTAAAATGACAAAGAAGTTTGTATATGTGTTTATAAGTATATTTTGCACTTCAAAGATTGTCTGAACAAACAGCCTGACATACATATAAATGTTTAATGACTTTTGTAAATCAATTCTTATGGTTATCAGGAATTTTAACATTTAAAAATCGTTTTGACTTTTATATAAATAAAATATTTGTTCATTTAAATGAAATATTTTATTGTTTAATGACCATTTCGATAAGGAATTTATGAAAAATGTTAAATGAAGCATAAATAGAAAAATATCATGATATTTGATACCTTTTAACTAAGTCTAAATGAAATTGGTACACACATACATATATATTTTTGAATATATATTTGTGTAGCAAAAGGACAATTAATTTATTGTAGGTAAAATACATATAAATTTTTATATATTTATGAATCTTAATTCCATAGGTTTAAAGCAACGATTTTAAAATATTCTAGTTTATATTCCCTTTGGACAAGGGCTTAATATGTTTCAATTGACAGAGTTTCGGGTCAGTTTGGAAGATTGTTATATTTTTTTAAACAAAAGAGCTATTAGGTTTGGAATAGCACCCAAAAACTTTTACTTTAGTAGCACGATGTTAAAAATTTGAAAAGAAAAATAGAGTTTCTATATTTTCTCATAACTACACAGAAAAAATTATTACCGTCTTTTTTTCAATTAACGCAATTGTTTAAATTTTTATTCACATCCTGCATACTAATAGCTTCCCAGCTTAATAAAGTGTGGGAACTTAAATTGAATTTTTGTTATGGTATACTTTTCGGAATATTGTTCTCTAATATTTGGTTTACTACTGTGCCCATTTTATATTCAGAAATATACATTGGTATTGAATCTAAAAACTTTGGAAATAAATGTATATGATTTTTGTCTATTTGAATTTTAATAAAATTTCACTAATAAGCGCAATCAGAGGAATATAAATAATATTTAAAATATTTTAAGATTAAATAAAGTCGAAGAAAAATAATTTGCATCACTCATTGATACCAGAAATGTAAACATTTAGGCTAATTTTTTGTTTCTTTTATAATACTAAAGCTATTCTATATCCTCGTATCGTCTTTTGCAGAAAAGTGCTTACTATACGATCATCCTCTTTTAATTTTTGTGTATTTAATTGAAATCTTATGTCAGCATATTCTGGTCTGCTTTATTTAACTCATACCTATAGAACACCATTACGTTGGTGTTATGCGTATACAGATGTGTAGCGCACAGAANAGGTAACATCTAAACTTCTTAATTGCTTCAACAGCTGCCAGACATTCCTTCTCTGTGACGCTGTAATTACGCTGGGCTGAATTTAATTTCCGACTCATGTATGCAATTGGCTTTTCATTTCCTTCGTCGTCCAATTGCACCAGAACTGCTCCTATGCCGTAATTACTAGCGTCACAGTGAAGATAAAACTTCTTTTCAAAGTTTGGATTTGTTAAAACTGGAGCTGACGTGAGTAGATCTTTAATTTTCTGAAATGCAACCTGAGCTTCGGGGGTCCACTTAAAAATTTTTTTAGATTTTAAAACTTCGGTTATGGGATAAGTTTCGCTCGCAAAATTCTCAATAAAACGGCGGTACCAGCCGGCAAGTCCAAGAAAACCTCTGACTTGTTTTAAATTTTTGGGCACTGGCCAATTTTGTACCGCCTGAACCTTATCTGGATCTGTCGTAATTCCACCATCGCCGATAATATAACCCAAATAGTTTACTCTAACAACACAAAATTTACTTTTTGAAATATTAAGCGTAAGATTTGCTCTTCTGAATTGAGAAGCTATTCTATGTAAGTGCTCTAAATGAGTTTCGAAATCTTCTGATACTATAATCAGGTCGTCTAAATAACCAAAAATGCAATGACGTAATTCAGGTGGTATCAGTTGGTCCATGAGCCTGCACATGGTTTGTGGCGCATTGCACAGGCCAAATGGCATGACTGTGAACTGATATAATGGCCTTCCGGGGACCGTAAAGGCTGTGAGTGGCTTGGAAGAATCGTCTAGTCCTATCTGCCAGTAGGCATCTTTAAGGTCAAGTTTTGATATGATGTTGGCTCGTGGAAGTCGAGAGAATATACCCTCAATATTAGGAAGAGGGTAGGCATCCTTTTTTGTTGCTAAATTCAATTTCCTAGCGTCTAGACATAAGCGGACTTTTTGTGGTTTAATAACCAGTCTCATGGGTGAAGACCAAGGGGATGAAGACGGTTCAATTACCCCTAGCGCCAGCATTCTATCCACTTCACCATATATCAATTTTTCTACCGCCGGAGAAACTGGATAGAACCTTTGTTTAACCGGTGTGGAGTTACCCACATCGATTGTATGCTTAATCAAGCAGGTTCTCCCTAACCCTTGCTTTTCATAATTTGGAAAAAGTTCTTTGACAGCCTCTAGCTGTCGACGTTGGCTTTGTGTTAGTGGATATGACTGTTCGTCATTTAACTTCATCTCTGACTCGGACGTAACATCAGAACTATTTACTAAAACGGACAACTCACAAGGACTATTGGACAATTCCCTAAAATTTACTATGTCAACAGAGCCAATAACATCTGGTAACAAATTAAACAACTTCCAGAAATCAACACCAAGTATCAATCTTTGACTAATCGAAGGAATAACAAAAAGTTTCATAGCGCAAGTTTTTTCCCTATATGATATATCTACATTCAACCATCCTAACACAATCTGTGCCTTACCATCAGCTGTCTTGACAAAAGATTTGCACTTATTGTAATTGGGAAAAGTAGAAAAATCAATAGCAGCTAAATCCGATCCAATGCAACTTATATTGGCACCGGTATCCAACAAGCCATATTCACAAAAATTCAAAAATTTTACTTTCACATAATAACGCATGTCTTTAGGGTTGTTCACAATCGTGGATACGAAAAATTTGCGACAAAGTTTTCTAAGTTTCCAATATCTACGATAACGAAGTGTGGATCTCTTTGGTTTGTTCCGAATAGCAGAAATTGAAGATATATTAAATATTTCATCACGTTTCTGTAAATACATCTTAAATCGTTCGTGATACGGAAATTTAGGATATAAAGTTGGGTTGTTATTATTATCACTATTTAGTTTCATTGGTTTTGGTCGTTGCAAAATAGTTTTTACCACCGGGGTATCACAGGGTTCACACGTTAAATCAGAATCGTTAATAAAAGGTTTCGTATAATCAAAAGTAGACATAGCCGGGTCTGTATCTGTTAAAATCTGGTTTGTTATATCAGGTGGAATATTTAGTTCACTGTTGTTGGTAAGGGCTTGGAGTTTTTTGAAAACTGTTGTCTTTTATTGGCACATTTTTCACAATTTGGCTTATAGACATCTATTGCACCGCATCCATAGCAAAAAATGCGTCTGTCTTGAAGACAGTCCATCCAGTGATGACCACTTTTATCACAATTCCAACATTTTGTGGAAACTGGACCTTGAATAGCATTTACTGAAATATCTGGTTCTACTATAGAATCAGTAGAATTTATTGAATCGGGATTATCCAATTCAGAAACATATCTACGAGGTACAAATGAGTTATTGCTGCGTGAAGCTAAATTTTTGCGTACATGTTCATCATTGAGGAAGTTTTCTCGCATTTGAACGAGTTTTCTCAAATGAGGGATAGAATGTATGGGTATATACAATAAATCTTGCCGAATTTCCGGTCTTAAATTGCGGGTCAAAATCTCTATCAATTCCATTTCGGACATAGGTGACGATAACCGATCAATAATTGTGGAAACAGCATCAAAATAAATGTCAAAGGATTCGCCAGGTTTTTGTTTCCTGTTTCTAATTTCTTCCCTTATGTCGTAAGAAGATTTAAAGTCTCGGTATTGACAACGAATTGCATCACAGAAATCAGCCCATTCTAGGGTTTTAACACTCTTGTGATATCTCCAGAACCAATCTCTGGCCTTACCGGATAATAAAATATGAAGGTTCTTACAAACTAAACCGAAATCGGAATTAAAGTTATCCCTAGTTAAAACTCTGACACGATACAAAAACTCTTCAATGTTTAGTCCTGAAGCAGAACCGTCAAATTTCAAATTCCAATTTTGAATTATGGAACTGATTTTATCTGGATTATACGTCAGACTAGAAATATTTGAAATATTAGTTGAAGTGTTTCTGTGAACACTTTGAGATTGAGCCTGATTTAAAACATTATCATTTGCAGGATTACTACTAGCAAAATTTTCATTGCGTGTTGTGTTTGGAATTATATTCAAGTTTTGCAAGATCCGTGTTAAATTATTTTCAATCATTTGATTAATTCGATTGTAATCTACATTTGAATGATTAGAAACTGGGTGATTTATGGGATTATTAGGAGATGAAACGAAATCATTTGGAAGAGATTGAGGATTGTCACGATCTGGTGTACATGTTTGAGTATTTGATGTTAGATTTAACGTAGGAGTCTGTGTTTCTGGAAAGAGACTACGACTAAAACTACGTGTATTATATTGGTGAGCTCTTGCTCCACGACCTCTACGAGTTGAAGGCTTATTATTCTGAGTATGTTTTGAAGAAATATTTATCTTACGAAGCTCTGAGAGCTGACAAGCTCTTTTGCATACGGGACATTCTGAACTCGTTTGTAGAAAATTTTCAATACAAGGCCTGTGAAAAACGTGAGAGCATTCATTTATAATCAAACAGTCTTGAGACTCGCCGATATATTCTGAACAGATAAAGCATTGATTAGGATCTAAACTTGTTTGTGCTCCTGAAGGTTCTAAATTAGATGGAGCTACTGGAAGAGATGGATCAGCCATAGGAGGTGGTGTACGCTCTAATGACATATTGCAATAAAATATTTACAGCAAAATAAGATTAAGAAAATTTTGATTTATTATCAAGTTTATTAAGATTATAAAAAAAATTGCTTCTTAAGGCAAGAACACAAACTTCCTCAACAAAAAAAAAAATAAATTAATAAAATACAAATTGTAAAGCGTTTATAAAAAAACGAAAAATGTTGAATATTCACAATTATATGTTATTCCCAAAAAAAAAAACTGTATTTTTAAATTTAACAAAAAAAACAAATTCCAAAAACAGAATCTAGAAAAATCCTGATTAATTAATAAATATTTATAAATTTACATTTAGTGTTTTCTTTATAGATAGATGTGAGTTTGTTATAAGGTAATATTTTTGAACTGAAGATAAACTAAGGTGTGTAACAAAACCATTCTATGGATGTATGGACATTGAATATGTGTATACATTTCAGTAACATTTTTATAAAAACAAAACCAGCAAAAATTTCTTCTACATATTTTTTTACTTTCCAAAGAGCATCAAACCTATACTGGACAATAAGTCGCAAGCAGCATAACTATTGTAATCCATTTTATAAATTTGTTGCTAATATTCATGTAAATATAAAATACCACAAAAACCTATACATATACTGCAAAAACTATAGAAATTTTAAATACTTTCACCTAATATAGAAAAAGAAATCCAGGAACTTATCGGATAGCTTACCCGAATCATTTCTCTCAGGTAGCTAAAAGAATCCAGAAAAGAATTGGATTTTATTTCTAAACTAGAATCCTGATATTAAAACTCTCTATAATTCAAGACAAATTGAATGAACTCTAAAATTTTAACGAAGAAGAGCCAAAAAGAAACACACTCTTTCGGGCCCCACGTTGGGCGCCAATTATTGTAATGAACACCTTGTAGTGTATTATGTATTCTAAACTCACTAAGAAAATTTAAAATAGTTGTTTTTGTTGTTTTCCTTATTAAAAGAAAATCACATTACCTACAGAGACAGAAAGAACGAGGGAGCCTTTAACATGCTAGCTAATCAGTCGGGCTGGGGGGGTTCGTGTCCTTTCCCTCTCATGTGGATTTAAGTATTACAATAATAATTTTGAGGACTCCCTATATAAAATACTAATTACTAAAAAAAATTTAACGACCAAATATCTAGCTATTACAAACAAAAACTAAGCCCTTAACTAGATACAATGAATTAAAATAGGAATTAGTCTATCTTCATGAACAAAAAAAAAACATGGGACTGCTCTATGGTGGAGTTGAAACAGTCATGGCTCTTTACCCTCCCAAACCTAATTCCTAACATTGCCAAATTTTGTTAGAACCCTATAAAAAAAAACCTTAAAAAATACCCTTATAACATCGTCAACATCTTCTTCAAAGAAAACACTACTATTTTAGTTTAGCAATTCATTATGAATACAAAATAATAGTAATTTATTTCATCCCATTTATATAATAATAGTATTAAATTCTAACAAAAATAATTTTTAAATTATAAATTTATAATATCTTTCAAATAATTTTAAATTATAAAGTTTAATAAAAAAAAATAACTACAACTAGAATAATTGTTTATCACAATGTTCACTTTTATCTTTCGAAAACAACATGTATTAAGTATCGAACATACCAGAACGTAGGGTATGTTTTCTGTTTAATTGCGTTTTGTTTGTTTCATTAGTTATTTTATTTAACACACAAAAAGAACGATCAAAATAAAAAAATAAATTGTTTTGGTTTGTTTTTTTTTTATATATATATATATATATATATATATTTACAACAATGTAACAACAAGATCAACATTATCAGAGCACATTGGATGCTGATGATATTTAAGAGCAAGTTAACAGATGACACAAATTAACAGTGTAAAAGCTTTTACATCTGTTGATACAAAAGCAAATTCATTGATGTTGTTATTACATTGCTGTTAAATATTTAGTTTTGAATGTTAATAAAAATTAAATTATGTTGTATAAAAAGAAATTATGATTTATATGATTAATTTAAAAAAAGAGAAAACTCACCAACATGTCTGACGTTCGAAGAAGGCCTTTTTCGATGTCCAAAAATGTTGTTCAGCAAAACTGAGGAAGCTGAATTAGTTGTTTTTTATTATATATTGAGGATACGGATGTTGTGGTAGGAATTTAATTAATGTAGATATTTATTATATGATCTGTGATATTTACTGTGATATTTATGTAGTTATTGTTGTTTTAATTTAGGTAGTTAGTTATTTAGTTTTAAGTAATTATGAACATTGTGATATTACATTTAACTTAATATTTAAAACCACGAAAACCCTAATAATGATATAAATGAAATTGATCACTGTTAAAAATTAATCTCTGTTAAGAATGGGAAGAAGCAAAATATTTTGTGATTTCTTTTGTGATTTCTTTGTTTTATCTTTGTTTTAATTTACTTTAAATGATTTTACTTATTTTATTTATTGTGTTTAGCTTATTTATTGATATTTTGGTTGATTTTTTTTTTCTTAATACCTTTTTTCTTCTTGATATTTTTATTTACACTGTTTCCATTTGACATAAAATTCACTGTTTTTTTTTTATTGGGGTTTTCTGGCAAATTTGTTAGAAACTATTATATTTTAATTTTAAGCAATATATATAAAATTTTAATTATGTTTTAATTCAAATTTTTAAATTTTCTTTTAATAATTATGTATAAAAAAAACGTATCTTTAGAATAATAATTATTTTGTATGTGATTTGAACACTTATTTTAATAATTTTTACACAAAATTTATTGTTTTAGAATTTTCTTTTTTTTCTATTTTTAAGACACTAATGATTTTTGGTTTATTTTAATCTCTTTTTTATGCTTTATGACTTAGGTATTTATGGATTTGGTGCGGATTTCTTCCGATTGATTCTTGCAAATGCACGTTGTACAATGACGAAATTGATTTTGTTTGTTTTACGTTTTCTTTACAAACTCTATATGATTTATATTTTTTTCTTTAAACTTATATCTTGCTTTGCGTTTTTGATTGTTGAAGATTCTCTTTCTTATATGGTTGAAAAAGCAAAAATAATGACCACGACTAAGCTCAAATGAACAAAGGCCTTTTAAGAATTTTGTAGAAAAGAAATCTAGTAAAACAATTTTTATTTTAGAAAAGATGATGATACATAAATAAAAACAAAATATTCTCACCAATTTAGAAGGTCTTTCTATATAAAATAAATATACGCCTTAATTTCGAAATTTTTTTTTTCCACACCACGTATTTCCCACTCAAATTTTCAGGAAAATTTAGTTCTCCAGAACTTTAAACGTGGATGTTGATGATCCTGGGGGTCCTAAGGACTTGGTCTTTCCAAATGAAAGGATTTTGTCCCTTAGCTTTTGAAAGAACATTCGTTTTTTTTTTTTTAAAGAAATTTTAGGATAAAACGATAATTACCTTACCGAGATGACCAAAATATTCCAAACAAATTCAGGGAATACTAATTTATTTCAAACTGTGGAAGATGCCAACGATAAATTAAAATTTTATATAAATATAATAAAATTTTAAGATTTAATCTGATCGCGATCTGAAGTCTTTGATGGCTGCCAGAAAAAGGAAGTAGCGTGGTTTTATAATTTATATAGAAGGTTCTGGTGAAATATCACGGGATAATAAGAGAAAGAAGAAATACCAAAAATAATCGAATAATCGGGTAACAACCGGGTATTGCCAGATAAAAATTATTCGTCAATTGAAATTCACCACACCATATGATAAATACAACCATACTTAAGGAAACCGTTAAATTTCAAAAGGAAACTTTAAATTTTCGAAATTGCTGAATATAGAATATATATTAGGCATATCCTGTTTTTAATTAGTAAAAGTAAATAATATAAATTTATTTCTACAAAGAGATAAAGATTTAAAAAAAATGTCCACCACAAAACCGAATAATTCTTGCTCTATGAGCAACAGAATTAGTTGGAAAAAGGACATTTAAGTTCGAAGGTCCTTAGCGTGATAAGTTCCTAAACTTTTACCCGATAAGTCTTCAAGGATATAGTAATGACTACCCAATTTCTCTTTTACTCTTGCCTTAATAAAGATTGGTGATAATTTTGCGTTAAAGTTCTTCTCAGCACAGCTTTGTGCGAAATTTCGCCTGAATACTTCCTGGCCTATATTAAACGTTTGTATCCTTACTCGAAGATTATATTGCTTTTTATTGCGTTCATAGGCTTCTCTGATACATTTTCGAATATCCGATCTTATAGCTTGCAAATGGTCTTCCCTAAAAAGTGCTACTGAGGACTCATTTAGTAAATTTAATTTTTTTAACACTTCATATGTGGAACCATGAGTGACCATGTTAAACCCGAATAGGGCATAATAAGGTGAACATTTAATTGATTGGTGGAGAGAATTCCTAAGGGCACAGCTGATAGCTGTCAAATTTTCATCCCAGAGCTTTTGGTCCCCCTTTAAATAAGCACGAATTCCAGCAATTAAGGAGCGATTAACACGCTCCGACGCGTTGGACTGTGGTGAATATATTGCCGTATATGTGTGTGAAATGCCGTATTGGGTCAGAAAAGCATTAAAATCGTTAGCCTTAAATTGGCTACCATTGTCGCTAATAATTACCTCGGGAACACCGTACACATGAAAGATTTGCTTTTCTAAATAGTCTGTAATATTATTCGTTTTGAAGTTTCTTAGTGGACATAACCAATGGAATTTAGTAAAATGATCTAACACGATAAGGACACCTATAAATCCCGATTTACTACGTGGATAGGGACCAAGAAGATCGATGTACAAGCGTTGAAACGGGCGAACTGAAACGGCTTGTTTTCCCATCGGGGGTTTTGTAATAAAATTTGGGGCTTTTGTACTTTTGCATACATCGCAATTTTTAATGTAACTCCGAACATTGCTTACCATGCCTGGCCAAAAGAAATGCCTTCTTATCAGCTCAAGAGTTTTTCCAACTCCTCCGTGAGAAGCTATAGGACTGTCATGTGCTCTACGTATTACATTTTCTACTAAACCTTTCGGTACCCACAACTTCCAAGACTGTTCTTCTTGTTCCTCATCACCAGAATAATGTTCTGTGCGAATATAAACAAAACTGTCAATGATTTTAACATCGGGGAATTTACTTTTGTCAGTATCAATTTTATTTCTTAGGTCAACATAATCAGCATCGTTAAAATGGGGGGAACTCAAATCAATTTCTGGTTCAACTACTTGCAACGCATTAATTTCTTGGCTAGGAATTCTTGACAAAGCGTCAGGGACGATATTTTCCTTCCCTTTTCTATGGCTTACTGTAAATTTATATGGCTGAAGTTTAAAAACCCACCTAGCAAGTCTACCACTAAGATCAGGCTGACGCAATAACCAGACCAAGCTGGAATGGTCAGTGATGACTTCAAACTCTTGCAGCTCCAGGTAACATCTAAACTTCTTAATTGCTTCAACAGCTGCCAGACATTCCTTCTCTGTGACNNTCGATTTTTCAATGAAAATCTTAAAATATCTTAAATCGTTGATATCTTCGTAAATAAGCTTTAAATTAAGAAAATAAGCTTCATCTGTGATCACTTGCATTCTCCACCAAAAATCGATTTTTTGTGAATATCTTGTTACTTATATCTTCTTAATTCCTGTTTGTAAATGATAGCACGTGAATGTTTATATGTGTGTGTGTAATCCTTTTAATTTTAAGAAACGAAAAGACGACATCAAAATTTCTGAGTAACTCAACATGAATAAATAAATTGAAAGTAATAGCAAACAGTCGTTAGTGGAATAGCTTGAATTCGTGTGTCTGTGTTTTTTTTATGTCTCTTCTTATGTACATACATCCATACATATAAGGAGTATATGTTTTTAAGAGTAAGGAAGCAGACAAATGCATAAAACAAGTATTTAAGTTGATTTTAAACTGAATTAAATATTAAGTAAAAATAATAAATAGTTTTTAAAATTGTATAAAGCAGCTACAATAGCATTATGGTTTCTTTTAAATTATTACTTTTTTTAATTCCAATGAATACAACAAGTTGTTTTACTTAATAATTTTTAAGAAATTTAATTTTTTTTTATATCATAATAATGTACACGTTTCGAAGCATATTTTTTGTTGTCTCTTGCATTAATCCAGCGCTATCTGAATTTATATCAAATGAACATCAATTAATCAAATTATTGTTTGTAGCTACAAAAATTCAATAAATATATTCATAACTTATTAATAAAACTGTCATTTGCCGCCAGTCAGCCAAACGTTATTAGACAATATTTTCTTCATCGTTATTTTTTTATTTATTTTTTGTTTAATATTTTCTGTTTTAATAAAATCATCATTATAAAATTATTATTATCGTCATAAACACTTGTGCCTTAAGATATGAAGAAAAAAGTACATTTAGATGATATAGCAGAAAAGTGCATATAAGTTAATTTAGTGTAAATAAAATGTTGGCAGAAAAAACTTATTTGAACTAAAACTGAAAAACTAATAATGATATTCTTCAAACTATATATTATGTTTAACGGTCTGTTCCACCGTGTGGAACAATAACAAAATTGATTTTTTTTCTTGTTTTCCATTTAAGTTGTCGAAACGAATTTATCGTTCGACATCGTGGGACAGTTCTTACAGTGTTTTGATCCCATACAACAATGTTACAACAATAAAAGGAGTTTTTTTTAACGAATTGAAATTTGGCACACATATTACTTCAGCATTAGAATGAATAAATACGAAATTTAAAAAAAAAAATGGCGCATAGACACGCCTACTTCTCATATATCCTAAAGATAAAAAACTAAATTTTTTTCTAAAATACTGGTCTAAACTTTAACAAAATTTATGCCAGCCATTACAAATTGATTGTTTGTAAGACTTCTAATTTATTTTTTAATTGGAGCAAAGACACGCCCACCTCCCATATATCCGGAAACTAAAAATCGGATTTAATGCGTGAATATTAGACAGAATTCCACCAAAATTTGTGATCGCAATTAGATATAGATTATATATGATTTTGCCACATTTTTATCGGAACAAGAACACGCCCACCTCCCATTAATGCTGAAATGAGAAAAACTCCTATGTATTCTGAAATGTGAAGAACGCATTTTCTTTCAAAATATTGATCAAAACAGTATCAAAATTTACATTAGCTATTGGAAACGAGTTTTCTAAAGGTCAGACAATATTCTGTTAAATAGCATCAAGAGAAAACTTACCTTCCCCAACCTCCCATTATCTATATATATAAAAAAGTAACGTTACTAACTGACTGATTCATCATCCCGCAGCCCAAACGGCTGAAGCTAGAGAGACGAAATTTGGAACGTAGGTAGTTCTCCCTCCATATAGATCCACTGAGACGGAATTTTTGGAAATTCGAATCTTTAGGTGTTAAAAATATTTATTTAAAAAATAATTGGACAGGTGTCTGGTACTTTTATGAAAATCAGCCGTTTTAGTGAGAAAACGGGTAAAAACTCTATTTTGGTACTTTTTTGGCACCACATCTTTGAAACCAATCAACATACAGATAAAATTTATATCGCATTCATAACTTATTAAAAAATGAGAAATACAAATTCGGTACTTTTTAGAAATTCANNTATGTGGATAAGAATTCACAAGAATGGAATTCGTGGTACTTAAAGATATATGGTCCTATATGTAAGAATTCAAGAGGAGGGATTTTTTGGTACTTTTTGTTCTTCCAATGCAATCTTTTTTGAATTTTCTGCAATATTTAACCTAGAAACATGAAATTTAACACACATGGTCCGATGTTGGAAAGAATTCACAAATGGGGACTTTGTGGTACTTTTTTGTTATTTTAATGGTACTTTATTGAAATTTCTAAAATTATGAACCTAGAAACATGAAATTAGAGTTATGTGCTCCTAAGTGAATGAAAATCCATAACAGGGGACTTTGTGGTACTTTTTTTGTTCATCTAATGGTACTTTTTGAATTTCCTGTAATATTTAACCTAGAAACATGAAACTAAATATACATGGTCCTATATGGGAAAAATTCAGAAGGTACTTTTTTGTTCTTCTAATGGTACTTTTTGATTTTTTATTATTACCTAGAAAAATGAAATTAATGATATGTAGTCCTAAATGAATGTGAATCCATAAGAGGAGATTTTATGG
>MINK01174981.1:0-10405 GCA_001735545.1 Phormia regina
TTTTCCATTTGGATGCGTTTTAAGCAAGATATTGAGGATTTAAGATTTTCATACAAAATATCGATTTTTAGTGAGAAATATAAGTGATCTAGTAATTAATGTAAATATTATGGGCTATATTGTGCCCATTTTGACGGATTAATAAAGGACTTCAACCTACAGATATCTTTATATTTCCGTCTGCTATTTATAGCATACTCATGTGTTAGTTTTTTAACTGCACAAAATATATTTCTATAGTAAGCAATGCAGCTAATAATAATGAACCATTTTCTTTACTTTTCAGCATGGGTTCGACGTCAACCTCCTATGGAGCAAGATGTTTTTCGAAAATGTTTTGCGGCTATATATGATGAGGCTCATACTTTTTTGCAAACGAAACTAATGGCCAAAATGCGTATCCTAGAAGCTATTTATATAAAACAAATTTTGGAAATACTCGATGGTCTATTGGCTGATTGCAGTAATAGATCGGAAAAATATTTAGAACGAACATTTCTGTTTGCTATGATGTGGACTTTAGGAGCAGTTTTGGAAATTAATGAACGTGAAAAACTAGAAGAGTTCTTACTGAAGCATCCTTCTAAAATGAGTAATATATAGAACTGAAAGTAATAATAAAGTACTATATAATATTTCGACTTTATTTCATAGAATGGCCCAAAAAGCTACCAACTGAAACAATATTTGAATATTATGTGGATGATGCTGGTAATTGGCAACATTGGAATACACGTGTAGAAAGTTTTATATATCCCGAAGATAGTATACCGGAATTTGCTTCGATTTTGGTACCAAATGTGGACAATGTACGAACTGCTTTTCTAATGCACAATATTGCTAAGCAGCGTAAACAGGTGTTGTTAATAGGGGAACAGGGTACAGCCAAGACCGTTATGATAAAAGGCTATATGTCAAATTATGATCCTGAGGTCCATTTGTATAAATCCTTTAATTTCTCATCGGCCACTACTCCTAATATGTATCAGGTAAGTGTGAGTGTTTTAATAGAATTTAATAATAATTTAATGTTTCCAGCGTATTATTGAATCTTATGTGGAAAAACGTGTTGGTACTACTTATGGACCACCGGGTCAAAGGTCGATGACTATATTTATAGACGATATAAATATGCCAGTTATAAATGCTTGGGGTGATCAAATTACCAACGAAATTGTGCGGCAAATGATTGAACAACATGGTTTCTATTCTTTGGAAAAACCTGGTAATTCTTAAAAAATTAGAATTCTTTTGTTTTTTTATTTTATTAAATATAAGATATTTTCAGGTGACTTTTCCACCATATTGGATATACAAATCTTAGCAGCAATGATACATCCTGGTGGAGGACGCAACGATATTCCCCATCGTTTGAAACGACATATGTCCATTTTCAATTGTACTTTACCTAGTAATAATTCTATGGATCAAATCTTTAGTCAAATTGGTAGCGGTTACTTTTGTTTGGCCCGTTTCAATGAGGAAGTAGTAAATGTAGTTCCTCTACTAGTGCCTTTGACACGTATTTTTTGGCAAAATATTAAAGCCAAAATGTTGCCAACACCTTCTAATTTCCATTATGTTTTTAATTTGCGTGATTTATCACGTATTTGGGAGGGTATTTTGAAAGTAGCACCTGAAGAGTGCCAAACAGTATTAGATGTTTTGAAATTATGGCGCCATGAATGTACTCGTGTTATAGCCGATCGTTTTACGGATTATAAAGATACAATTTGGTTTATAGATCGTATGAAAAAAGATGCTAAAGCACATTTGGCCGATTATTGGGAAGAATTTCCCGAAGATGAAACTTTCTTTGTAGATTTTCTAAGAGATCCTCCAGATGCTGGAGAGGATGATGAAGACGTTTCGTTAGAGCCTCCCAAAATTTATGAAGAAATTCCAAGGTAAGTTCAAGTAGTAAATCATGTTATATGAAAATTTAAAGTTAGTCATTATTAATTTTTTTTGAGTATGTATCTGTGAAATATAAAAAAATAATATTTTTTTTTCGCCGTAGCATGGATACTGTTAAAAATCGTATATTTTGGTATATGGGTCAATTCAATGAATATGTACGTGGTTTTCATTTAGATATGGTGTTCTTTCATGATGCTTTGGTTCATTTGATGATTGTGTCACGTATTATCAGCATGCCACGGTAAGAAATCAGTGTGAATAGTGCCACAATAAGGCCAATTGTAAAATAAATGCTAACAAGTTTAGAACTCTAAATCCACTGAACCGATTCAGATGAAACTTGAACCATCGATAGAAGAGGAGCTATGAAATTTCTTATTTATAGCCTTAAAGTTTTCCGATTTTGCCCTATAACTTAAAAAAAACATTTTTAAAATTTGTTTACAATTCTGTTCAAATTCTTTATAATTTTCTAAGTTAAGGTAATGAAAAAATGTTTAGTTATCTCAATTCGACAACAAAAAAAAGTCAAAATTTTAAAATAATTTTTAATTTTGTTAACAAAATGAAATATTTTTGACATTTTCTGAAAAACTGGACATCAAGAAAACGTTCAAGTGCAAATTTGAAAAGTTCTGAACGTTCATCCTTCATCCAGCTGTGATTAAATGTGATCAATTTTGGGTGAAAAGTTTAATTTTTGAGTTTCTAAAAAAGTGATTCTTGTTTTTGATTTTTGAATTTAATTAGAAAGTTTAATATGTTTTTTAAAGTTTTTGCAAAAAATTATGACTGCCTATCCGTAAATTTAGTCGCACGTTTAAATTATCCAAAAATATCCATATTGTCAATAATAAAAAAATTTATTATTAAAATTGTTAATAAATCTCTAATCTTTTCATTTTTCAATTTCTCATTAAATAGTTTATAACACGTGAAAAAATTATTTTATTATCTATAAGCGTTTGGAAAATATTCAGGTTCAAATTTATGAAATCTGTCTGTAAATATAATTTGAATTTTTTTGTTTTATCTTAAAAAAGTGTGATACCAATTTTAAAAAAGTAAATTTTTATACACGCAATTTCCTTTAAATATCATGACTATTTCGAATTTTTCCCTTCTAGTAAATCAATTTCAAATAAAAATTTTTAAAAGGTTCCTTTATGTTCCTTTCTATTATTGGTAAAGCAGTGAGCTAACATTGCTGTAGTGCCGTATCAGCAAAATAAAAAACAACAAAAACGAAAGATTTTATTATTTGCAATGCTTTGCTAATTTCAAGTTTTTTTTTACAAGAAACTTTACAAACACAACATATTCATAGTATATATCATTTTAAAGGAAATTGTGACTTCTTTAAAATTGTATATAATAAATTTTATTATTTTAAAATTTTGATCATGCTTTTCTTAAAATAATATAAACAAATCTCACAAAATTTAACTTTTCATCCAAAATTGACCAATGCTGGTTGTGGGGTGATGGTTCAGGACTTTTTAAAATTACACTGCAGGTTTTCTTGAGGTCCACACTTTCAGAAAATGAAAAAAAGTAAACTTTGTTAACAAAATTAAAAAAATAAAAATAAATGTATAAGGGAACTTTATTAGCAAAAAATTGAAATTTTTGGGATCGGTTCATATTTGTAAATGTATTTTACCCTTGAGGTGGTCTTATTACGCTCACTATAGCGCCGACCCTGACTTAGCTATAGACTCCAGCAAACAATATTCTAAAAGCCTAACTCTTCTATCGATGTTCAAATTTAATCTAATAGGGATATATGGTTTCAAAGATTCAGACTTATTACCATTTATTTTGTATTTTTTGTTAAATTTTGCGCTTTTTTCATATAATTTTTCTAGTGACAATGCTTATTATTATTATTCAGACATATTACCATTTATTTTGCATTTTTTGTTAAATTTTGTGCTTTCTTCATATAATTTTTCTAGTGGCAATGCTCTTTTGGTGGGTGTGGGCGGTTCCGGCAAACAAAGCTTAACCCGTTTGGCTTCATTTATAGCTGGTTATAAGTTTTTCCAAATTACATTGACTCGAGCCTATAATGCTGGCAATTTAGTGGACGATTTAAAATATTTATATCGTACAGCTGGTTTAGAAGGTCAGGGTATAACATTTATATTTACCGATAATGAAATTAAAGATGAGGGTTTCCTGGAGTTTATTAATAATATATTAAGTTCTGGAGAAATAGCCAATCTATTTGCCAAAGATGAAATGGGTAAACAAATTCTATTAAATTAATAATAAGTGTTAGAATATAAACATTTAATTGTAGATGAAATCTATAATGAAATTATACCTGTTATGAAAAAATTATTGCCTAGAAGGCCACCAACTCAAGATAATCTTTATGATTTCTTTATATCCCGGGCACGTTCAAATTTGCATGTGGCTCTGTGTTTTTCACCAGTAAATATATTTTATTTCCCTTTAAAGTTTTAATAACTGTTGGAACATTTTTTATTTTTATTTTTTTTAGATAGGTGAAAAGTTCCGAGCACGTTCTTTGAAATTTCCAGGTTTAATATCAGGTTGTGTAATTGATTGGTTCCAAAAATGGCCAGAAGATGCTCGTGTAGCAGTATCACGCCATTATTTACAAAATTTCGAAATTATTTGTTCGAATGAGGTGAAAGAACAAGTTATTGATATTATGAGTTGGATACATGAAACGGTTTCCGAAGCTTGTATTTCATATTTTGATAGATTCCGCAGAACTACCTTTGTAACTCCCAAGTCCTTGATATCATTTTTAGAAAGTTATAAAAAACTTTACAAAGATAAACAAGTCAATATTGTGGTATTATCCGAAAGAATGTCTTCAGGTTTGGATAAACTAGATGAAGCGGGAGCTTCGGTGTCGGTGTTGAAAAAAGAATTAGTAGAGATGAATAAAGTTATAGTGGTAGCAACAGAAGAAGCAGAAGTGGTATTACAAACTGTCGCCGAATCTACAGCGGCTGCTGAAATAATAAAAACTCAAGTGGCGGAAAAGAAAGCACAAGCTGGTGAATTGGTGAAATCAATATCTGCTGATAAAGAAGTAGCCGAAGCAAAATTGGAAAAGGCCAGACCAGCTTTAGAAGAAGCTGAAGCTGCTTTAAAGGTATTTTTTTTATTAGGAAATGAAATACTATAGGCTTGGGACTTAAATTATACTCCTAATTGTAGACTATTAAAGCTGCTGATATAGCTACGGTGCGTAAATTGGGTAAACCACCCTATTTGATTACTTTGATTATGGATTGTGTTTGTATATTGTTTCGTAAACGCATAAAACCAGTTAAACCTGATATGGAAAAACAATTCTTACAAAGTTCTTGGGAAGAGTCTCTTAAAGTAATGTCCGATACTAGTTTTCTAAGGAAAATTGTGGAATATCCTACAGATGTTATAAATGCTGAAATGGTAGACTTAATGTTACCATATTTTAATTATAGGTAAATTAAAAAAACTAAATCAGTCCATAAATTTTATTTAGTCCCAACATTATTTTCTCCTCAGCCTTTATACATTTGAAGCCGCTAAGGTGGCCTGTGGTAATGTGGCCGGTTTATTGTCCTGGACCATAGCCATGGCTAAGTATTTTGAAGTCAATAAAGAAGTGTTGCCGCTTAAGGCTAATTTGGCTATACAAGCTGCCAAATATGCCAAAGCTTCGAGTGATTTACAGGAAGCCGAAGATTTATTTGCTGCCAAAGAACGTGAATTGGCCAAGGTACAACAACAATTTGACGAAGCAATTGCTAAGAAAAATTCTGTACTCCAAGAGGCTAAGAAATGTCAAGATAAAATGGATGCTGCTACAGCTCTTATTAGTGGTTTGGCCGGAGAGAAAATTCGCTGGACTGAGCAAATTGCTCAATTTAAAAGTGAAACCGAACGTTTGGTTGGTGACGCCATTCTATTGACAGCATTTTTATCCTACACTGGACCTTTCAATCAAGAGTTTCGTAGTGATTTGCAAAGTCAATGGTTAAAACAAATTGTGGAACGTTTAATTCCTATATCGGTTAATTTAAATATCATAGATAGTTTAACAGATCGGACTCAAATTGGAGAGTGGAACCTGCAGGGTTTACCCACCGATGAGTTGTCTATACAAAATGGCATTATAGCTACCAAAGCAGTAAGATTTCCTCTGCTGATTGATCCCCAATCGCAGGGTAAAGCTTGGATTAAGAATAAAGAAAAGGAGAATGGTTTAATTGTAACCAATTTGTCTCACCGTTATTTCCGTACCCACATAGAAGATGCTGTTAGTATGGGCCTCCCCGTTATAATTGAAGATGTGGGTGAAGAATTAGATCCTTGTTTAGATAATGTCTTGGATCGTAATCTTTTGAAAGTGGGTACTACATTCAAAATTAAGCTGGGTGATAAAGAAATTGATTATAATGCTGCTTTCCGTTGTTATATAACAACTAAATTACCCAATCCTTCATATACACCCGAAGTATCTGCTCGTACTTCTATAATAGATTTCACGGTAACTATGAAGGGTTTAGAAGATCAATTATTGGGTAGAGTTATTCTAACAGAACGCAAGGAACTTGAAGAAGAACGCACAAACCTGGTAGAAACTGTAACAGGAAATATGAAGAAAATGAAGGAATTAGAAGCAAATTTGCTGCATAAATTATCAACTACCCAGGGTAGCTTGTTGGATGATGTCACTGTTATAGAGGTGCTTAATACCAGTAAAAATACTGCCATTGAAGTTAATGAAAAATTAGAAATTGCCAAAATAACCGAAGCTAAAATTAATATAGCCCGTGAAGAATATCGTCCAGTGGCTACGCGTGGTAGTGTTTTATATTTCTTAGTCTGTGCCATGGCCAAAGTGAATATGATGTATCAGACATCACTTGTTCAGTTTCTTGACCGTTTCGATGCCAGCATGCATGAATCGGCAAAGACGCATATAACACAAAAGCGTATTAAACGTATTATTGCCTATTTGACCTTTGAAATCTATCGCTATAAATCTCGAGGACTCTATGAAAAAGATAAATTCCTTTTTGTCTTGCTAATGGCCCTCAATATAGATCGTCAAATGGATTTGGTGGGCTATGAAGAATTTCAAAATTTTATTAAAGGTGGAGCGGCACTTAATCTAAATGATTGCCCTCCAGTTCCCTTTAAATGGATCACAGATGAAACTTGGCTTAATTTGGTGCAACTATCAAATTTAGGTCCTTTTGTTCATATTTTGAGTAAGGTGGCAAATAATGAAAGAGCCTGGTTCCATTGGTACAAAAAAGAATGTCCCGAAAATGAAACTATACCAGATGGTTATAATTCTTTGGATGCTTTTCGTCGTCTATTATTGGTACGTTCTTGGTGTACAGATCGTACTTTATCACAGAGTCGTAAATATATAGCAAGTTCATTGGGAGAACGTTTTGCAGAACCGGTTATTTTAAATTTTGATGCTCTTTTGGCGGAAAGTAAACCTCTTATACCCATAATTTGTTTTCTTTCCATGGGTTCTGATCCCTCATCGAACATAGAGGCATTGGCTAAGAAAAACGAATTGAAATGTTATCCCATATCTATGGGCCAGGGTCAGGAAATTCATGCCCGTAAATTAGTAGCTACTTGTTTAGAAGAAGGTGGTTGGGTCTTATTACAAAACTGTCATTTGGGTTTGGAATATATGCACGAACTAACTTTGCTTTTACTCGATTTGGAAAGAGCTGATGGATCGTCTTATAATGCCAATTTTAGAGTTTGGATTACCACGGAACCTCATGAGGGTTTCTCGATAACTTTATTGCAAATGTCTTTGAAGTTCACTAATGAACCACCGGCGGGTATAAGAGCAGGTCTTAAAAGAACCTACAGCAATTTGTCTCAAGATTTCTTAGATTATTCTCAATCTATTTATTATCATCCCTTGGTCTTTGCTATATCATTTTTACATTCAGTGGTTCAAGAACGTCGTAAATTTGGACCTTTGGGCTGGAATATTCCCTATGAATTTAATTCGGCCGATTGGTATGCCAGTTGTTTATTTGTACAAAATCATTTGGATGATTTGGAACCGGGTAAGGGTATTAGTTGGAATACCGTACGTTATATGTTGGGTGAAGTTCAGTATGGCGGTCGTGTTACCGACGACTATGACAAACGTTTGCTAAATACATTTGGTCGAGTGTGGTTCCATGATCAACTTTTTGCTGAAACCTTTGAGTTCTTTAAGGGTTATAAAGTATTTTGTTTTAAAGAACAAGAAGCTTATTTGGCAGCCATAGAAGAATTGCCCAATATTGATCCTCCACAAGTGTATGGATTTCATTCGAATGCTGAAATTACTTATCAAACGAATACAACCAGATCTATATTGGATACGATTATATCGATACAGCCTAAAGGTAAAGTTAAATTAATTTTATGTATTTTTTTAACCTACAATTTAAATTGTTATATAATTAACCATAAATATTGACTTCTTTTTTTCAGAATCTTCGAGTGGTGGCGGTGAAACTCGTGAAGACAAGGTAGCACGCCAGGCTAAAGAAATGCAAAGTAAAGCTCCAGTACCTTATGATTTGTTCGAGGTTAAAGAACGTTTAAGGGCTATGGGAGCTTTAAGTTCAATGAATATTTTCCTCAGACAAGAAATTGATCGAATGCAGAAGGTAAATATAGGTTTGGAACAATAATTTATTATTTATATTTATTTTATTAGTATGTTTATCTGAATTGGCGTGTAGATCACTTCTCCTGAGGGCTTTGATTTTAAATTTACAGCAACGCGCAGTAAGATAATCGCAAAATAAATGATAATAAATTTCAATATTATTGCAAAATAAATATATAGAATAAATATATAGAAGATTTTTATATAGGAGGACTTTCTTGTCGTGATCTACAAAAAACATCGTCTTGCTTCAAAAATTAAAATTTGTATAATTATTCCTATTTCATTTTTTGAATCGCACACTGTGCGCTTGTAGACAACTGTAAACCGTATTTAATTTTTTTCTGATTTAACGTGTTTTTTCTTGATATGGTATTATCACACACATTAATGCACTGCATTACCGAGAAACGAAGTAAACAAAAATGAAATACAGACAAAACTATTTGTACACCTCATATATTTCGTATACCTTCAATAGTTTATAAAGAAATAAAAAAATTAATTTATATGTAGTTGTTGCTTTACCATGCACCAAGACCAACTGAAATTCTCCCCGCCAATCACCTGACTTGAAAACCCCATTCGAGCAGCTGTTGGGATAATTGTTGAAACGTAAGAGTCGCTAAAAAGTCACGTCCGCAAGCAGGGGATGAACATAAAATTGCGTTTGGAAGAAACCTGGAAGGAAATATCTCCAGATGAAAACGAGAAACTTGGTCCGATCGATGCCCAGAAGATTACAGGTCGTGATAGATGCAAAAGAGGACCCAAAATATTAAATGTTTCCAAATATGTATATTATTTGAGCACGTTTCAAATACATACCAAAAACAAAAAAATAAATCGACTTCAAATTCCGAAATTACATGTATTAATTAATTTTTAATTGATTTTGCTCCAATCATCAAAATGATAATATTAATAACTGCAATGATTGATTTTATTATTGTTTTTTCTTAAGTAGATATAATGAGCTGAAAATTAATGAAAATTTACTTCAATTTACTTTATTTCTATATTTTTATAGACAAATCTTTAATTTTTCTCTATATTTTTTTAAAGTGTCAATTTATTTAAAAATCATTTTACACCAATTAGAAAGTAAATTATATTAATAAATACAATAATTAAATTCCACCAAAAAGTTAATAATTTTAAAATATTTGAAATATTTTTTCTATGTACAATATAGACTTGACATACATATGTACATTAGAATTGTGCCGTTCATGAACGAATCGATACAATTAAACGTTCATTTTTGCAGTTTTTACATTTCTTTAGACAAATTTTTGTTACTTTATATATTTATTTTCTTAATTAGCTATATTTTTATTATGCATTCATAAACAATTGTTAAACAATTCATAATTTATTCTTATCCATTAAGTTTCAGTTCCATCTGTTGTCTTTTCATTCAAACATTAATCGATCGGATTCATTTTATAACTTTAGACGATATAATATGTACGATTATGCCTAACACTAATATACAGTGTTTGACAATACAATGGAAACTTTTCCTAATTTTTTATAAATTTAACAAAATTTAAAATAAATTTAAAAAAATTTTAATTTTTTGGAGTACATAATTTGTATATACTTCTATTAACTTAAATAAATAAAAATTAAGAACTTAAATTATTAAATTCTAATAATACAAAACAAAATTAAAATTATTCATAAATATGGTACTGACAAAACAATGGAAACTTAGGTGTATATCTTAACAAATATGGTCTGAAGATTTGAATAAGTCAGTATTTTGTTGGGTATCATTTGTTTTTAAATACTGCTTCACAACGA